>JAVKPL010003241.1:0-196370 GCA_032173675.1 Gastrolobium villosum
CTCCCGCGCTCACAGCGCCATCCCCGCGCTGTGAGCGCGGGTCCTTCTGCCAAATTTGGTCTTCCCGCGCTGATGGCGCGGATTCCGCGCCCTCAGCGCGGTCAGCACTGCCTCTTCTGCTTCTCCCGCGCTGATGGCGCGGTACTCGCGCTCTCAGCGCGGTACCCACTGCCTTTTCAGCTTCTCCCGCGCTCGGGGCGCGGTACTCGCGCTCTCAGCGCGGACCCTTATTTTTTTTTTTATTTTTTTTTTTTGAAATATATTATCTATATCCACTGGTTGCCTCCAGTAAGCGCTTGTTTAACGTCACGAGCCTGACTGGAACCATGTTTAATCAGGTGAAGTCAAAGAGACAGAAGTTATCTCTCTATTCACTGGTTCCACAAAGTAAATTTTTAACCGATTTCCATTTACTTTAAAAGATCTCTCATCATTCAGGGGAGAAATTTCAATGGTGCCATATGGAAATACACTCTTTACTACAAAGGGACCAGACCAACGAGATTTAAGTTTTCCCGGAAACAATTTCAATCTAGAATTGTACAGTAATACCTGTTGACCAGGTGTAAACTCTTTCTGTTTGATCCTGCTATCATGCCACTGCTTCGTCTTTTCTTTATAAATTTGTGCACTCTCATAGGCAGATCTTCTGAACTCATCTAGCTCATTTAGCTGCAATATTCTCTTCTTTTGAGCTCCTGATAGTTCAAAATTTAAGAACCTTGTGGCCCACAAGGCTTTGTGTTCTAACTCCACTGGTAAATGGCAAGGTTTGCCATATACCAACTGATAGGGTGACATGCCTATTGGAGTTTTGAATGCAGTCCTGTATGCCCACAGTGCATCATCAAGCTTTTTGGCTCAATCTTTCCTAGAAATCCCCACTGTCTTTTCTAGGATTCTTTTTATTTCTCTATTAGAGACCTCCACCTGCCCACTAGTTTGAGGATGATATGGTGTGGCTATCCTGTGCCTCACTCCATATTTGTCCAACAAACCCTCAAATTGTCTGTTACAAAAGTGAGTACCCCCATCACTAATGATAGCTCGAGGTACTCCAAACCTTGTAAAAATATTCTTCCTTAGAAAATTCATCACTACCTTAGCATCATTAGTGGGAAGAGCAACAGCTTCTACCCACTTAGATACATAATCTACAGCCACAAGGATATATTGGTTAGAATAAGAGGACGGAAATGGACCCATAAAATCAATGCCCCAAACATCAAATAATTCCACTTCTAAAATATTATTCAAGGGCATCTCATCTTTTCGTGAGAGATTTCCTGTCCTTTGACATTTGTCACATTTTTCCACACAATCTCTTGCATCCTTGAAAAGTGTTGGCCAGTAGTAACCGCTTTGCAAAACTTTTTGTGCGGTTCTATTGCCCCCAAAATGTCCCCCATAATTTGAAGAATGGCAATGCCATAAGATCTGGCCTACCTCAAACTCCGGAACACATCTGCGGAGGATCCCATCAGCACATTGGAAATATAGATGTGGATCCTCCCAGAAATAACGCTTCACATCTCGCAGAAATTTCTTTTGTTGTTGCCTTGTAAGGTTGGGAGGCAATTCTCTTACTACTTATAGTTGGCAACATCTGCGAACCATGGAGGAACAAAAACTGCCATCACCTTCTCATCAGGGAAATAATCATTGATTTCTTTTTCTGAACTATCTTGTAGTTCTTTTGCCTGAATTCTAGAGAGATGATCAGCCACTTTATTTTCCACTCCAATTTTGTCCCGAATTTCCAAATCAAATTCTTGAAAAAGTAGCATCCACCTTAACAACCTTGGTTTTGCATCCTGCTTAGTCATCAAATACTTAATAGCAGCATGGTCAGTAAAAACAACAATTTTAGATCCTAACAGATAAGGTCTAAATTTATCCAATGCATAAACCACTGCTAACATTTCTTTCTCAGTTGTTGCATAATTAAGTTGAGCATCATTCAACACTTTGCTAGCATAGTAAATGACATGTAATAACTTTTCCTTACGCTGACCAAGAACTGCACCAATTGCATATGCACTGGCATCACACATGAGTTCAAATGGAAGGTTCCAATCGGGAGCTGTAAGCACTGGAGCTGTAGTAAGCTTTTCTTTCAGCACATGGAAGGCCCTTGAACAAGCATCATCAAATAAAAATTCTGAATCTTTCACCAAGAGTTGGCTTAATGGTTTAGCAATCTTGGAGAAATCTTTGATGAATCGCCTGTAAAAACCTGCATGTCCTAGAAAACTCCTAACAGCATTTACATTTACAGGGATGGGAAGTTGTTCAATCAACATTAATTTTGCTTTATCTACTTCAATCCCTGCCTTAGAAATTTTGTGTCCCAGCACTATACCTTCAGTTACCATAAAATGGCACTTTTCCCAATTTAAAACCAGATTTGTCTCATTACATCTTTTCAAAACTTTGGATAAATTGTTTAAACAAAAATCAAAATTAGAACCAAAAACAGAGAAATCATCCATAAATACCTCTAGACCTTTCTCCACCATATCTGAAAAGATGGAAAGCATGCACCTTTGGAATGTGGCAGGCGCATTGCACAGGCCGAATGGCATTCTTCTGTATGCAAAGATTCCAAATGGGCAAGTGAAAGCTGTCTTTTCCTGGTCTTCAGGTGCTACAGGAATTTGATTGTAGCCTGAATACCCATCTAAGAAGCAATAATAAGAATGGCCGCCAATCTTTCTAGCATTTGATCAATAAAGGGAAGTGGAAAATGATCCTTCCGTGTAGCCGTGTTCAACCTTCTGTAATCAACACACATTCTCCAACCCGTGATGGTTCTGGTTGGGATCAACTCATGTTTTGCATTAGTGACGACTGTGACCCCACCTTTCTTTGGCACTGTTTGAACTGGACTTACCCATGCAGCATCAGAAATGGGGTAAATCATTCCTGCATCAAGAAGTTTTACAACTTCCTTCCTTACCACCTCCTTCATTGTTGGGTTCAATCTCCTTTGTGGTTGCCTCACAGGTTTGATATCATTTTCCAGGAGGATCTTATGTGTACAGAAGGAAGGATTTATGCCCTTTAAATCAGCAATAGACCATCCTATTGCGGTTTTATGAGCTTTTAAAACTTCCACTAGATCTATTTCTTGGCCTTCTGATAGAGCATTGTTGATGATTACCGGATAAGTATCACCATCTCCCAAAAACACATATTTCAAAGTGTCTGGTAATGGTTTCAACTCAACCTTGGGGGCACCAACCTCTATGTCTTCCACTTTTTCTTTCAGAACCTCTACAGTAAGCCCTTCTTTTTCAAAAGGTACATAGTCACGAGCCTTCAACTCATAATCAAGTTCTTGAGGCCGTTCTTTCTTATGTTGAACAGATTCAACTTGGAAACACTCATTATTATCAGCTGGTCTCTTCATCGCTTCTGAAACATTGTAGATGATTTCCTCATCATTCATTCTCAGTTTAATCATCCCCTGCTCAACATCACTTAGGGCTCGGGCTGTAGCCAAAAAGGGTCTTCCTAGTAACATGGGCTTCTCACTTCCTTCTCCCATATCCAATACCACAAAATCTGCAGGGAAGATAAACTTATCAACTTTGACAAGAATATCTTCTATGATCCCATTGGGTTTCCTTACGGATCTGTCAGCCAATTGGAGTGATACCTCAGTGGGTTTCAATTCCTCAATCCCCAATGATTTGTAGACTGATAAGGGCATTAAATTAATGCTAGCCCCAAGATCACATAAAGCTTTCCCAATGCCAATATCACCAATAGCAATAGGAATATTAAAACTCCCTGGATCACTCAGTTTATCTGGAATTTTCTGCTGGATAAAAGCACTACACTCTTCAGTGAGTGTTACAGTTTGACATTCCTGCAATTTTTGTTTCCTAGATAAGAGATCCTTCATGAATTTTGCATAACCTGGCATATTGGCTAGGGCTTCTGCAAAAGGAATATTAATATGTAGTTTCTTGAAAATGTCCAAGAATCTATCATAATGTTTGTTGTAGGCTCCCTTCTTGAATCTTTCTGGATAGGGTGCCTTAGACATAACATATTCGTGGCTTAACTCATGCTTTTCTTTTGCCACCACTGGTTGTTCTGCAACCTGCTCTTTTTCTTTTTCTTTTTCTACAATTACCTCAATCTCTGGTTCACTTGCTTTCTTTTCTTGCTTCTCCTTCTCTTTTTCCAGTTCCACAGGTGTTTTTGTTGGAACTGTTAGTATCTTACCACTTCTGGTTGTAACAGCCATACAATCATCTTTTGGATTGTTGACTGTGTTACTTGGGAAGGTTCCTGGACTTCTTTCTGAAAATTGTTTGGCCAGCTGGCCTATCTGATTCTCCAGGTTTTTAATGGAAGCATTTGTATTTTTATTGTTGGCTCTGGTTTCTTCCATGAAAGCATTGGTGTGTTGAGCCATATCATTGGAAGCCTTAGCCATTTGAGCGAAAGCTTTCTCCCATTCGGCTGGCTCTTTTTGCTGACTCTGAGAAGATTGAGTATAATTATTGCTAGTTTTGAAATCCGTATCCGATCCTTGGGTCCTCCGTTGGAAATTGTTGTTACTTCCAGGGAAATTTTGATTTCGCTGGAAATTTTGTTGAGGACGCTGATCGTACCAGATCCCATTTACTTGAAGTGAATCTTCAGATGATGGATTTGGGCACTCATTGGATTCATGACTTTCTTGACATTGGTCACAAATCGGTAGAGTGGTTTGAACTTTTGATACCTGAAACCTGTCAAATTTTTCACTCAAGTTGTCAACCTTCTTAGATAATGATATCACATCATTATCTGTGGATTTTTTTAGTGCTCTTTGTGTGGGAACAAGCACACTCTCATTTTCATTTCTTGCAAGCTTTTTGATCAACTCAATGGCTTGCTCAGATGTGCTTTCCCGAATAGAGCCTCCTGCGGCACTATTTATTATCATCCTGGTTTCTGGGGTGATTCCATTGAAAAATATCACCACTTTTCTGTCATCATCTCCTTCGTAATGTGCACATTTCCTGTTTAGTTCCTGGAATCTGTTCCATGTTGCACAGAGTGATTCTCCTTCCAACTGGCGAAAGTTTGTTATTTCATTCACCAGCTGATTATATTTCTCCATGGAGAAGAAATGATCAAAGAATTTACTGGACAGATCTTCCCATGTCAAGATGCTGTTTGCTGGTTGTCTTTCGATCCACCTCAATGCTTTTCCCTTAACAGCGAAAGGAAACAACCGAAGCCTGATAGCATCTGTAGATACCCCATTGTGTTTGGTGGTATCACAGACCATCAAGAATCGGTCTATAAACTCATGTGGATCTTCATCATCAGCTCCAGAAAATTGAACCCTTTCCACCAAAGAAATTAATGATGGCTTGAGTTCAAAATTATTAGCCTCCACATTTGGCCTGACTATGCTTGAATTGGCCCTGTTGAATACTGGAGTCAAAATTGTATTCAACAGTCTTGGAGGTTGATTGTTGGCATTTCCTCCTCGCCCATGACCAACATTGTTATTTTCTGCCATCTCTTGAATTGGTTGTAAAGGTGTGTGCTTCAAATCTTCCCAAATGATCTGTCTAGCAGCCTTCCTTAGTTGCTTTTCTGTCTTTGTAATTTCAGAATCTATTACAAAGTCTTTAGGCGGAAGTCTACCTCGCATAAAAATCAGAGAAAATTATTAGTAGCACCTGAACAACACAAACAAGATAAAAAGAAAAAAAATAGGAATCTAATCTCAAGAATCTACGGTTATTTGTAATATTGAAAACACAATCCCCGGCAACGGCGCCAAAAACTTGTTGCGATCTCGGCAAGTGCACCGATCGTCCCAAGTAATAAAGTGATAAGTAAGTATCGTCTCCACAGGGATTGATAAACAATTACTACTATAACCAGTCCTCTTAAGTTAGATAAATCGATTGATTGTTGACAAATAATTGTAATTTAATTTAAATGACAATAAAAGTAAAAGAATTGTTTTTGTATTTTTCTGGAAAAGACTTAAAATAGATGAAGAAATGTTTTTTTTTTGTAGCAAAGGTGATGAAGAAGACTGTAGCCAGGGTACATTCACCAATTGTTCCCAATTTTACTTCGGATTGATTCATAAAACCTATTGAAATTAACAACTCAGACAAATTATCATCTTTTAGAAATAATTAGTTAGATCCCAATCCCTTGGCGATCTAACCCTTTACTTCAATTGGAACCCTAATCCCTTAGTAGTTCCGCCTGAAAATAAGCATTATGTAGATAAATCCCACGACTGCAATCCATACAAGTCTATCCCTAGAACATGCATGGAGAGTCATCTTTATCTCCTTTCAGGATCAGTATTCCAACATCCCTATTGTGAATCCTGATCCCCAGAATATTATTCCCTATTAGGTTGATCAGATCTAACAGAAATAATATCAATACGCTCAAGATAAAAGATGAAATATATTAATTCAATACATAAAATGATTCAATCCTTGTAGCAATTGTTTACAAAAAGGATCATGCCCCTGACTACAGAAATAGATCTAGCCAATCAACATCATGATCGCTGATCTAATTTCAACATAAACTAAAGAAAGAAAATAAAGAAGAATACAAGAACAGAGTGATGAACACGAAGAACGTCTCCTCTAGGTCTTGTGACGTGTATTCAGAGATGCCTTTCTTCAGAGGTTGAGTCTCCTTTTATAAGAGGGATTCTGACCTAATTTGCATTTTTGAATCTTCTAACTTTCGCGCCTCCCGCGCTCAGAGCGCCACTCCCGCGCTCTGAGCGGGGGAGTTACTGCCATTTTTTTCCTTCCCGCGCTCTCAGCGCCAACCCCGCGCTGTGAGCGCGGGACCTTCTGTCCATTTTTGCCTTCTCGCGCTCTCAGCGCCAATCCCGCGCTGAGAGCGTGGGAACTTAGGTCTTTTTGATATGTTTTTGCCTCCTTTTGTTCATCTTCTTTGATATTCAGACTTTGGATATTTTTACTCTTTTTCTCTGCTTTTCTTGCATTGATTGAGTCGTTTTCTTCCTCTTTTTGCCTTGTAATTTCCTATATGCTGACCGCATATCACATAGTCTCGGCCCTCATACTTAAATTCAACATCCTTGCATATATCAGAAGTACTACATTTTTCTCCCGTAGCTGTAGTTACTTTCATAGGAGGAGAAATTTCATACATTGGCAAATTCAAGCCCACAGCCATAAAATCAGATATGCAAGAATGAGTAGCCCCGGTATCAAATAACACATCTATATCAAAACCATTAATATAGATCGTACCTTTTACCAAATTAGGCGCTTTATCCGCCTGCTGCTGAGTGATAGCATAAACCCGTCCCACAGTCTGAGACTCAGGGACAACTGGAGTAGGAACCATCTGAAGAGGTGCAACCCTGACATCTCTCTGAGGACAGTCTCTGGAGTAGTGGCCAGTCTTGCCACATTTATAACAAATCACCTGTCCCGTGGCACAAGGTCCTCTATGCTCCTTACCACAACCAATACACTTAGGGATCGGTGGTCTCTCAGAAGAACCAGTTTTCTTGAATTTATTACCAGACTGTTTCACCTGCAAATTCTTATTTTTATCATCAGATTTCTTGTTCTTCCAGTAATTTGAACCACTGGACTTCTTGGAATCAGACTCTTTAGTTCTATTATTTCGCCTCCTGTGAATATCCTCAACAGCCCTGCATTGATTAATTAAAGTGGGAAAATCTCTGGAACCACAACCTGCAAGACTTTCTGCAATTCTATCATTTAACCCTATTTGAAATTTTGCAGCTAAAGACTCTGGATTTGGCATAGCTCTCCTGAAGTGAGCATACTTAGCCAACTGATTGAATTTGGCCAGATATTCATCAACAGACATTTCACCCTGCACAAGATCATTATATTCACCTTCCTTCCTTTCTCTAGCATCTCGGGGAAAGTACTTATCAAGAAAGTGCCTCTCAAACAAAGGCCATGTAATAGCATGACCCTGCAGTTCCAATGGGCGAGAAGTATTTAGCCACCAATCACTAGCATCACCTTTCAGCATATAAGTAGCATACAATAGTCTCTGATTATCCGGACATTCCATCACCCTAAAAATCCTCTCTAGATCCTGCAACCATGTAGTAGCAACAATAGGGTCATAACCACCCTCAAAAGTAGGCGGCTGATGCTTCCTGAAAGCATTTAATCGTCTCTCCCTAGCCTCAACATTATCCATTGCAACCGTGTGAACAGATTGCTGTCCAGTATGAATAGTAGCATCACCATGATGACTAGCCTCACCCTCATCATCCCCGTGCTCTTCATGGAGAGTATGCGGAGATGGAATGGGAGTATGTGGTGGAGGAGGTGGCGGTGGTGGAGGTGGTGGGGGCTGATTCCCCGCTCTACCATCTCTCATGGCTCTCAACTCAGCCATCATCAGGTTCATCATATTTTGATTGGCAGCAATTATATCTTGATTTGTTTTCATAAGAGTTTCATTAGCCTGCCTACTAGTAGCCAGCTCCTGCTGAACACCAGCCAAAGCAGTAGCTATAGGGTCAGGCTGACTGGAAGTTGCCCCAACAGTACTCCGAGATCTTAACAAAGTAGCTAATGTAGGATCTGTCTGATTGTCATCTGCTGCCGGAGGTCTCCTAGGAAGAACCATGACTCTGCACATCTTACACAAAGGAATGGGTTGATCAGGCCCACACTAAGTGGTTACACATGCATTATCACAGAAAATCCCAAAGGCCACTCATAACAACACAGTTATTGCAATACATCAAGGAATTCCCTTTTCAAAACTGCTCTGATACCATAAAATGTAACGCCCCGTCTGCAGCCGGTTAATTAACATTCATATGATAGAAAACGCAGCATGCTCAACTTAATTAATGCGAAAGCTAACTAAATAGATTTTATCTTTTTCCTTATGTATTGCAAACCTTTTTACTTCCATGGCCAAAATAAAACGGACAGCATTTCCTCTGTATTTTGGACTACTGGAGATAATTCCCACTATGATAATTTCCACCTGATTGATAGTTTAATATAATCCAGACATATAGCATATTACCTAGCCATCCATGGCATAGGCTATCTCAATATCACACTGTCTCAAAATAATGTTCATGATGTTACTTATATAATTACATCAAATAAACAAAAGAGATGCAATTAAATAAGTAACAGACCTGAGCATGGATAACTAACAACATATACAAACTATCGACATGGCATAGACATCTCCTATGCTCTCAAAAAAAATACATGGCATGTACAACTCAAAATATGGTATGTCAGGTACAAATCTAAGTATCCACAAAACCCTGACAATCATGTCAAGTAATATCTCTCATCTGGCCTCTTGCCACGCGATGCCTCGGCACCATCAGCTCCTGTACCTGAAATGGTGATCCCCATAACACGGGGTGAGATAATATAATTACCTCAGTAAGCTAGGGACCCATGGAGGGCTCCTCCACCCCTAAGCTCACTTCTGGTATAAACACAGTATAAAAATCCATGCATGCATCAGAATATGTATGACAATGCAGTGTGCAATAATATAATCCTACTGGCCAGAGAATATAACAAGTATGTATTACGCAAGGAAACACCGTCTTGCAACATACCGTATGAGGAAACACTGTCTCATTCTACGCATAAGGAAACACCGTCTTATGCCTCACACAAGGAAACACCGTCTTGTGTGGCACACAAACATACATACATATACATGCAACATATAACAATTTATTTTCAACATACCATATCAAACTACCATCCTCCCTCGGAGTCTGGTGGAACAAACGGGGGATTAACCCCAAGGACCAAAAGCTTACCTGGCAAGCAATGTCCTCCAATAATTCTTGTGTCCACAGAGTCACGATCTTTCACAAATTCACAACCTAGTTCCAAGATGTGAATACAATCAGTATTCCTATATACCAGTCTACCACGTTAAATTTCCAAGACTACACATACGAGAAGCCTACACTTGATTTTATTCCAATTTATCAAAGTGTCCTAAACGGCCATTTCATAATTTTTCTTTTTACGGGAGCCAATCCCAAACATATTTAACAAAGGGGCTCACCTACAAATCACCCTCAAACTACTCATACCATTTAATCTCAATTTATAAACCCTAAATCATGCATTTTCTCCCAAAATCACAAGAAGGAGTTGGGGTAATTACCTTGGGAGCCTCAAATCACTAAATAGAACATAACCCAAGCTTCCAACAAGATCACAACCCTTCCTCAAGCCTTAGATCCGAAAATGGCAGCCATGGGTTCTTCAAAATATGCTTCCCTCTCATTCAAATGTAGCTACCAAGTTGAGGGGATGAGGAAGAGGAAGGAGAACAAGATGGAGAGAAGGAATGGAAATGGTTTCTTTTGATTTCCTTGAGGATTTGGTTGGAATAATGGAAGAAGAAGAAAGAAAGAAAAAAAAAAAAACTTCCTTCGTTGAGAAACAGAGGACGTCGACGGGAAGAAGGAAAATAAGAAGGAATTGGGTTCTTTTCCTTTTAAGTAAGTTTAAATAATTCAAGTGGGTATAAGTTTATCTATCTCACTCACTAAACTCTCATTCCAACATTGCACACTAGTCCAGAATACTTTTAAGGTAATATTTATAATTTTACTTTTCACTTTAGGGTAACTTTATTTACCCGCATTTCTACCACTTAACTGTCATTTTAACTCCTTTTTCACCCAAGGTGACTTTATTTATTTTTCTTTTACTTTCCTTATAATTATTCCTCAATTTCATGATTAAAATTATTACTTCATAATTAAATCCAACACTACATGTGAGGGTCATTATAGAGACGGACCTCGGGGTAGGAGGCCCGAGCAGTGATGCATACTTTCACACTCATTTTGAATATTTTGACATGCTTGCATACTTGTATCATTTGATGGAGGCTCTAACTAGTATTTTGATTACGCATGCAATTATGTCTAGATGAATATTTTGTGGAGAAGCATGGTGAAACTTGAATTGTAATTGAGTTACCATTTCAATTACAATTGGATATGTATTTTGAGTGCCATATGGATATGTAACTGAGACTATGGGCAATTGTATAATCTTATGAATTCTTGTACAATTGAATAGCTTCTTATCTTAAACTATGATGGATGATATGTTGAATATATATATATATATATATATATATATATATATATATATATATATATATATATATATATATATATATATATATATATATATATATATATATATATATATGGGAGGGTTCTTTTGACTCCAGAGTAAGACTTTTTAAGTGTTACTCCCCATCTCAGCTGTTGATGGATGGAAATCAACGGTTATCATTTATAGTGTAATTATTAATTAATTAATTAATTAATATAACTTCCTAAACTATAACCGTTGGATGGACGAAAATCAACGGCTAGGATGAGGAGTAAGACTTGTAAGTCTTACTCTGGAGTCAAATGATCTCTTCATATATATATATATATATATATATGGTCTATTAGGTACCTTCTTCCAATAAAGGCTAAATATCTCAAAATAACCCTCCCCTGTCCTGGAAAGCGCGCTAAAGTGCCATTGGCGCGCTAAAACGAGCTATGGGGTCTGAAGATAGAGATATTCTTTGTCGTTGTGCGCTAAAACGCTCTAATGCGCACTAAAACGCGTTGTGTTTGTCATATGGAGGAAAAATATCTGCCTTTGGGCGTTTTAACGCTCAAGTGGACGCTAAAACGCACAAGTTGAGCGCTAAAACGCGTTGAAGTCTTGGAGAAGGCCAAATTCTCTGCCTCTGAGCGTCTTAACGCCCAGTTGAGCGCTAAAACGCGCTACCCGAAATCAGCACAAACATGATTTAGTAAAAAACTGCATAACTTGAGTTAGAGCTCCAATTCGAGCGCGATTTGAACCCACTCAAAGCTAACAAAGAGATCTATAATATAGTAGGAGATGAGAACTAGAAATGAAGTATAGAATTCATATAATAATAATGAAAAAGATGAAGACATTTAACGTGTGGTCTAATAAAATAAGAATATGAGGTTAAGCTTAGTTTCATTTATTCCGCAATGTCATATGGTTATGGTCACGCAATTGATTATTTTAAATTCGGCTTTATTCAAAAAGAAAAATTTATCCGAATTTCTAATTGAGCGAATGTGATTGTAACTGCATTTAATATCATATGCAATGTTAACAAACCGATTCTAAAACGGAGTGTTACAATCACCAGTTGGTATTACTATGAATAATATTATTTTATTTAATTTAAAATAAATAATATGATATAAGTCAAACTTATTGATTTATAGACCCGACATGTATAAAAAAAACCTATTATGTACTTTCTAAATAAGTTTTTTTAAAAACTCCGACATGTTCTATTTCACTATCTATGTGTAATAACTCAAACCTAATTTAATATAAATTAGGCCGTAGGTGCTGTACACAGGCAACAACGATGAGAAGGGCCATCTCAAGTGACATAGAGGTGATAAGCCTTTGGATAAAATGGGTTATATTTTTCACCAAAAAAAAATGCTTTAAATTAAGGGTTTTCATTTCTTGCTTTGATATAACACGAATCTCCATAACATTACACGATCAGTTTATCTACAAGATAATAAAGATAAATACCTTATATTAATCTGTAATTGAAATCATTGTGACAAGTGCCAGCTGAACTGAAACTAAAAGCTTCAAAGAACTGAAATCATTGTGAAGGGAATGGGTATGGCATTGGCGAACACTCTCACCCTTCCTCTCTTGAACCCTTCTCCTTCCTCTTCTTCAATCACCAAGTTCTTCGCTTTCTCCATACCCATTTCCAAAACCAACACCAATTCCCGCATCAATGCAAGGTGCACAACTAATTCGGTTCGAGCCATGTCTTCTACTTCTTCTTCTTCTTCTTCTTTTGGGTCTCGCCTCGAAGAGACCATTAAGAAAACCGTTGCTGACAACCCAGTTGTCGTTTATTCCAAAACCTGGTGCTCGTGAGTTTCTTGTTAACCGATTCTGCTTCTGCATTCCCTATGATTTTAGAATTAAAAAATATATATTATTTATGTTTTATTTTTATTTTATTTTTTCTGTGAAAGGTATTCTTCTGAGGTGAAATCATTGTTCAAGAAGGTCGGTGTCAACCCATTGGTTATTGAATTGGACGAAATGGGTAATTCAACTTCCTTTCTTAATCATGTATCTTACTAAACTTAAATTCTTCACTGAACCCTAACTATTGTGTTTGAGGATGGGTTTGGAACCATGAAGATTGTATGGTGGTGCTAGTAGTGGTTAATTAATACATATATCTTGGATGAATGGCAACAAAATTTGGGAATGGATCCTCTTGTTATTTAACAACATGGCCATACCATTAGAAAAATCTAAAATAAAATGTGATGATTTTGTTAGAGAAAACATGATGGGATAAAAAGGGTGTGTTAAAATCATTACCTTTGCGGAGAATTCGGGACTTTGGACATCAGTTAGGCTTACCACTGAGCCAAGCCGGTCCTTCAGAAAACATGATGGGATAGGGTGTGTTAAAATCATTACCATTAATTTGTCCATAGTTAGATTTCTCTCACATGATATAGCCATGTTAAATAAATAACACATGAGAGGATCCGCTTCCACAAAATTTGACAACTCAGGTTTTAGATTTACAATTTAGTTTTGAAATCTAATCTCTTGATGGCTTCTTAAATGTAGTCTTACCTTCCTCTTGGTTAATTTTTTTAGTGGAGTGCATTGTCAGTTAACTTTTTCACTGATGATAGAAATTCACTTAAATCCTCAGTCTCATTTTTCGACTTTCATATACCTTCTCTCTTGAACATAAATGGGAAAATCAATCTGCATGACACATTTTCTTCACCTTATCATTTGTGTTTTTTTATTTTATTTTATTTTTTTGTTTTGGTATATTAAATATATATATTTGTCTTTAGGTCCACAAGGGCCACAGTTACAGAAGGTATTGGAAAGGCTTACAGGGCAATACACTGTGCCAAATGTATTTATTGGTGAGAACCTTCTCTGTTGCATTATTGTTACTTATCATACTCAAACAAACAATCAGTGACTCAGTGTCAATTAAATAGTTATGTCATTAGCATTTATCAATAGTAGTTCCTTGTCACTAGTGGTGGATCAAATGCTATGAGAAACTACCATAACCCGTGGATATTTATTTTTCCGTTGATAAGCCACATATTTGCCACACGCTCCAGCCATCTTGTCATTGACGAAGGGAAGCCATTAGATGCATATATAGTTGACTGCTGGACAGCTGCATGTCTTTAGCTTGTACATTCATCTTGAGTAAGGTGCTGATGTGTTGTCTTTCTCCTCGTCAGTTTTAAAATTTCTTGTCAATGATTCAGATTGTTTTTTGAAAAAATGAAAAGTTAGAGGACTTTAATTTAGGCTTTGATAATATGTTGTTCCTTTCATGAAATATCAGCTCTAATTTTAACCCAACGAAAATAATAAAGATTACAGAATATGAGCTTATCTACTTATATATTTCAGTCTTTCACACATGCTCGTTATGTTATTAAAACTTTATAGATTGGAAAATTCTTCTACAGACTTTGGTGTAAGTTCAAATTGAGCTGTAATATAGTATAAGGTGTAAGTAGAAAGTTATATGATATTGTATTCCAAAAAAAAAAAGTTATATGATATGATATATAGAACACATAATAAGCACTTATGGTTTGAAGACACAGTGAATGTGCTTATTAACTAAGATTTGTGAAACTAGAGTTTATGTTGGTGCAAGAAGAGAGAGAGAGAGAGAGAGAGAGAGAGAGAGAGACACAACCATATAGATTCAGCTGTGAAAATGTTCACTGTTTCTTTAATAAAAAATGAAATTTTGTTTGAGAGAAGAGAAGTTATTACAATCAGGCAAGGATAAGGTATCCTCTAAAAGCACACAGATGGCAGAACAAAAAAAAGGGTTTATAAACGAATAAAGCATAAAGAGAAAAACTAATAATGCACTAGGTCTGTCCAATCTCTCTGCAAGTGTGAGATGAAAACTATAAAGACGTCCCAGCTGTATGTTATACTATGTATGTCCTTTTCCACGAGGCATCTTCTTGTAGTACGCATCTTCAACATCTTTAAGCTGGTAATAGTGGGGGGCTATCTCCACCAACCACTATGGCTTTAATTGTGTGACCTATCTCGTATATTCCTTAGTTGTGACTTGTGAGTGCTAGTTCATGATATACAACCCATCTAGGAAGAACCTGTGCCAGCCCCGAACTAGGATGTATGTGAGCAGTCTGTGGATATTTAACAGTTCGATATGATCCATTCTTTTGCAGTTGTGCAGTGTGTGGGGAAAATCCAAATGTTATGGATTTCTTTTGCAGTTGTGCATCTAAATCATTAGAAATTGAAGTTAGCTCAATCTCAACCCTCTCTAAAAGACCTGCAAGTTTGTCACGGATATCCCTAGCCCGTTTCATACTCCTTACCGGTATATAATTTTCATAACACCATTGTGTTGAATAATAGGTTTCCTTCCGTGAACGGTATACCTTTAGCAATGCAATATGGTCTCCAACATTTCCGGTGTGAAAATTCAGCCTTGCATTGTCTGCATGTACTTGTTTATCCTTTTGATGGTAAAATATTGAGTTGCCAACTGAAAGCATAGCAGCAGTAGAAATGATCTCGTCTGAACACTTGTACTTTTCTGAAGCCTCTATCATTTTGACAACATAGGATCAAGTGGGAACTCTGCCATCCGTTTACCTACCTCAGTTAACTCACCAAGCTTATCTAATGCACTTAACGCATATAGAAGCTCCAGGGCTTTCAACAAGTTCTCAGCAGGTAGAGGATCCATAACATCAAAGTGCAACAAGTCATGAATACCAAGACGTTTTAAAGTTAAAAATACACTAGAAAGGTCAGTTTGCTGTATTTCTCGTGCAGGATTATCATCCAAATCATGATGAAAAGTGTATGCAGTGTACAAATGGAAGCACTTTCCAGGACTTGTTCTTCCAGAACGACCAGCTCTTTGCATTGCTGAAGCTTTTGCGATGGGAGTTAATAACAAGGACTCTACTCCTGTTCTTGGATTACAACTTTTCATCTTTTCGAACCCTGGATCAACAACATACAATCCCATCAATTGTCAATGACTTTCTCCAATATTAGTAGCAAGGACAACCTTTTGAGCTCCTTCAGGAGTAGGTTCAAATATTTTAGCTTGTAGCTTAGTTGGTAGGTTAGCATATATAGGGCATATTATTAACTCATCAATTTTAGTCCCCAAACCTCTAGTTCAATTCTTCAAGATTTCATCAGCCGTTTCAATTTCTTCTTGACTAGGAAGGAATACCAATATATCTGCAGGAGGTTCAGAGACATGGATTTGAAGTGACGTGACAATAGTCCCATCTAAGTAGTCAGCTTCTGGTGCTTAGGTAAAGTTTATTTCAACAGGATACCGTCTACCTGGAATTTTGAAAATTGGTGCAAAATCATAGTCACTGAACTTCTCTGCATCTAGTGTAGCACTTGATATCAGCAACTTAAGATCAGGCCTGGAACGAGCAATATCCTTTACTAATCCAAACAAAATATCAGTTGAGAGTGTTCTTTCATGAGCCTTGTCCACCATCTCAATACTATAACTTGCTAGATCCCGGCTTACCTAGTAATTCACTCGGTAACATTCCATCTGTCATATATTTCAGTATAGTCTTCTCTGATGTGCAATCCTCAAAATGGATGGAGTAACCAACCTCACTTCCTAGTTTAACACCCATTTCTTGAGAAACTCAAGCCGCAACACTCATAGCAGCAACACGTAGTGGCTGAGTACTTGCATTCATTCCACACTTTGTGTAGCCAGCTTCATGAAGATATTGGGGAATCTGTGTAGTCTTTCCAGAACCAGTTTCACCCACAATCACAAGTAATTGATGATCATGACTGCTTGGAGCAATTCATCCCAATAAGGATAAATGTGTAACTTTTTCCTCTCGTCCTGAAGTGCCTCTGAAGTTAACGTTGCTCTGGACATGTTTTCTAGTGAATCTGACATCTCTTCATAATCAGACTTATATCCGTCCATCACTCGTTCCTTGATAAAACTAATTTGGTCCTTAAACACAAACTGATAGTCATGAGAGACTTGTAAGTTGTAACCAAAATTTGATGTTTCTCTCATGCCTCTTGTTCAGCAAATGGATTCATCTTATCCTCAGCATTTGGATCTCTGTAGCACTGCATAGCCATAGAAAATCTCTTCTCCTGATTGAAACCCCCTTCCTGATCATAAGCATCTGGCATTCCATACTCATTCACATTGTCTGCCTCCTCTGACAGCTTCTTCTTCTTCTTCTCAAGTTCAAATATCCCTTTCTTGCACCTAAGCTCTCTATATTCTGCTTCTGAAAGCTTCACACCATCAAATAGATATTGTTCATCTTCTATATCATCTCTGTGTTGTTCTAATTTCTTTTTTTTTCCCTTTTCTTCAAGTATTCTTGCCTTGAAACCTTTCTCAAAGTTTGAATATCTACAGTAGCATTAGATTTTCGAATTGTCTCCTCCTTTCATGTTCCTATTGCGTCATCTGGAGTCTCAATTTTCGATTAATTGATATCAATCTAGTCCTAAAGATTTAGTTGTGACGTCTTAGGATTGTTCACATGTGAGTGGGTGAATCATGCTGAATCATAACCTTTCTCAAAATCCAATTTAAAATCTAACCTTTCTCAAAATCCAACTTAAAACCTAGGCCACGCTCACCATTCACAATCGCTGAAAGTTCTCACAGTAAAGTCCCCATACACTATTTCAATTCTTTCTGTGCCTTGAACAATGTATCATGTATTGCGTCCTTATATTATCTAACTATAATTTCTCCAAAAATACAAAAGATCTTTGATTTTTTTTCTTTCAAGTGGAACTGACCCTAAAGTTCTTCATTACAGGTGGCAAACACATTGGCGGCTGTACAGGTATATTTTCCTTGTGTTATTGTCTTTCATATTATTGATTATCTGAGTTGGGATGTCTCTGCAATTCAAAACATCAATTTTTTTTCCACAGATATTGGAGCGTTATTTGTTTTTACATTCTTATTGCAAAATGTCTTAAACTGCAAATGTAAATTGTCTTCGTATATGAACCTGGGTTTAATAAAAGTCTAATAATGCAACATTTGTTTTTAACTGGTGCAGATACACTGAAGTTGTACCGGAAAGGAGAACTTGAACCTTTGCTATTGGAAGCCAATGCAAAAAATACAGAGAGCTAAGCCATTGAACCTGATTCCTTCACAATTTGTTACTTTATCGACTGATGCTAAAAATGCTGATACATTCAATGTCTGTCAGACATGTTTGGTTGAAAATTGAGTGCATAGAAGAGTGGGGGGTTAAATGGAGTTGGGATTGTTTTCAATTTCTATTGCCAAAATATTAATATATTCAACTCTTTTTAAGTATTTTTTTATAGACTAATTATAAATCAATTCAAAATTTAATGGATATATTTATATTTTTCTTCTCAATTAGTTAATGATTCTTCTTGATCTTTTTGTTTAACATTCTTGTTCATCGCACAATGAGCATCAACAAGTTGTTTTCTTATTCATTTTCTCTTTATTATGCCTTTTCAGAGATGAAATGAGAAAATAATATTAATTACACATGAAAAGGAAAGGGAAAAATAAAAGAATTAGCCGTTTGAAATGCCTGAGAGATAGTAACAGAAGAATTAATTCTCTATATTTGCTGCAAAAACCCTTTGAATACTCCTATCACATGAAATTGGTGAACACTATGGAAGCAGTATAGGAATATTCAGAACAAGATTACTTGTAATAAGCAAACAACTCTTGATGATAAAGGCAAGAGAATAACAACAGATAGAGAAAGATAGGAAATTGAAAATTCAACTGTTTAACCAATAACTTTGTCTAACTTGCATTGCACACATTTAATTATAGATGATTTACTGAAAAACAAAAACAAAGAAGAAGAAAAAAAAAAAAACACCATCTTCACATCTCAACACCCCACATATAGTATAACTCCTCAACATGTTCACTGAAATCTATTAGGTAAATCCCATCCTCTTTAGCAACCCAAATACAATTCTTCCAATCACACTTGTTGAAAAGATGAGCATCATACCAAAAGACCTCAAATGAAGCAGAAGCATTGTCTTTGCTCACATGGCACCAAAATAGCGTTGAATGGATGAAATTAGTCCTAAAACTCCAAGTGAAATTGGAACCTGGAGATAGGTTATAGGTGCCCACATCATTTTCTGTTGATTTGCATTCGGTGAACAGGTTCTGATTGCTGCTCAAGCCATTCACAACATATATGTGCCACTTTGTGAATTCAGGAAACAAATTCACTTTACTTGCTGAAAGACTTGAAGCACTTGAAATAGTTAGAGGGACCATAGCCAAAATGATTCCCAATGCCAAAAGAAAACGGCTCATCTTAGAAACAGTTACCATTGAAGCGTTTGAAATCTCTCCTTTGCTTTCACTGTCTGTTGTTTTTTATTTGGAGAACTCAAGTGTTACATATTTATATATGCCTATGATATCTTAGCTGTTTCATTTTCCATTAATGCAAAATATTGAATCCTTTCGCATGAAATTTTGAAAAGGCGTGATGAGAGTTATTACTTTGGGCCATGGGTATAGTCGTATAGATTAAGCATGCACATACAATTAAACAAAGTAATTAGTAGCAAATAATTAGTAACAAAGTTTTGATGGAGATGTATTTTTTTTTTTTTTGGTGAAATCTGAACATTATATCACTTTTTTTGTGCACACTATTTACACCAATTACGAAGTTGCATGCTGCATTTTAAATAGGCATAAAAAGTTATTACTTTCTGGTTGTGGTATGGATTTATACATGCACATACAATAAAACTAAGTAATTAGTAGTGAATGATTTCCAAGAAAAAAGACATAGGAAAATGGGAAAATTGTGATTGTTGCGAAATTAATAGGCAATATGAGAGAGTGAAAAAATACGGAAGAAATGAAAATAAAACGTATAAATAAAGGGAAAATATTTTCTCATGTCGTAGGAGAGTTGTTTTCTTCTACTAATGATCTTTCGATTTTCGTGCAATATTTTCTTGGGTTCACTTTGTTTGCAGTTACTGCAGATAAGTTATCTGCAGTAAGTCAATACGATGTCGTTTTGGGGCGAAAATCATGGTATTTTTATAATTTTAATTTATTTCAGGGTTATAATAATCTTTATATTTATAATTTTAATTTATTTCAGGGTTATAATAGTCTTTATATTTATAATTTTTAAAGATTTTAATACCAAAACGATGTCGTTTTGGGAATAAATGCAGATAACTTATCTGCATTAACTGCAGAAATATTTTTCCCTATTTTTTTGCTTTTTTTACTTTTTAATAGATGTGGGCCCCACATAAAATGTGTCTATGAGAAAATTTTCTCCTACCGCATGAGAAAATCGAAACCCATAAATAAAAACAAAAGAAAGAACAAGGATGGACTTTTAAAGATAAAAAAATATTACTATATTTTAAATTCACCAAGCTTACATTTTTTATTGAAGACATGTCCTTATATAGGACCCTAAAACATAACTATTGAAATAATTGTAATTCACTACACTATTAGAGTAATGGTTATAAAATACATTAAAGTTCATGAAAAAACGAAAGGTTACATGTTATGAAGTATATAAAAAGTCAAATATAATTTCTCAACTTGTTTGTTCACATTATTTTCTCCTCTATGTAAGTATTTTTTTTTAAAATTAAATTAATCATGGCAACATGGAAATACTTTCTCTCTCTATGTAAGTATTTTTTTTTTTATATTTATCTGAAGTTATAGTAGAGACTTTAAACCCTTGTTTTAATGAATAATGAATATGACTATTTCTAATCCGGATCATTATTTTTAGTTTTTAATTATCTGATTTATTTTAAAATCATGTAATATTATTTTAAAAAAATTGATGAATATTTTTTATTTAAAATAAAATATTAAACTTGCTAATATTCAAACGAAGTACGAAGATTAGCCATTCAAATCAAACCCATATATGATGTTATTCATCCTTATATTCATCCTGCATCCAGGTTCCAGAAATAGATTTTTCCTTTCTACAAATCTTTATATTTTAATATTATTATTTTTTTCACAACAATAATTATGGATTCTGGTTCTTCTGGGTGATATATGGTAAGCGTGGCAAAACCAGAATCATGCAAATAAGAACATGGGTGGCCTCAGAATCAGTTAGTTCTGTTGCAACCTTGCTAATGGCAAACTGAATTCTCACTCAAGAACCGAACCATGGCGTTACCGTTCGGTTCAGTAACTCATAACTCCAACACTTCGTATCTCACTCTCACAACACAACCTCTTAACCTTATCACCAATCATTGTACTAATCTTAAGTTTATGTTCTGTGGCTCAAGTGTCAGCTATGGACATACTCTATCCTATTCACCCCAAAGAGCTTCTTTTGCCGTCTGTTCTGCTGCCAATAAACCATCTTCTTCCTCTGAAATCAGGTACCCTTTTTCTCTCTTTCCCGTTTCTTGAATTTTTGTAAAAAAAAATAAAAAATCCTCTTTTAAGGATAATTTTGTAACATCCCGGGCGCTGACAAGGGCGGGGAGTGATCGCCGGTACGCGAGGGCACGGATAAGGAGCGGCTCTTGACAAACTTCCAGCGACGGGTACATGAATAAATCGAATAACACCGCAAAGTGAGGGATTCCATAGATTGTGCTGTATAGGACAGCACAGCTAAGGATAACTTATAAGAATTAATTGGTACTACCTATACTAACAAGATGCATCTACTTTTCGGTAGCCCGGAACGGAAGAACTTCACAGCTAAGCGTGCTTGACTTGGAGCAATTCTAGGATGGGTGAGGGAAGTTTTCCCGGGAAGTGTGCGAGTGAGGACAAAATACGCTGAAAAGTCTCGTGTTAGTGTGTGAGGACAGTCGTTGATGCTTTCAAGTGGCGGGGCGTTACAAGACTGTTCTAACGGTTTATATGGTGCTTTTTGGAATGTTGGTTTGTTATATTGAAGTATGTTATACCAGTAATTTAACTGCAATCGGATGTAGAGATGCATGCATGACCACACATACCGCATACAAATAGAACATGTAGAATTAGCATGGAAGGAAAATAACAAAGAATTGGTTGTGAGAATTGTGTTGGGAGAGTCTGAGTGACAAAGATCCGCATTTGTTAGGAATAGATTAAGTAAGATATAAGTGAAAAGACTCATTAGCTTCATGTTTCGTAGTTTTGGGTGTCAAGTATAAAGATTGTCACTTAACATTTGTATTGAACCAATTCAGCCCAAAAATGAAGGTTATCTTAATGATTTTATACATTATATCTCTAATACAAAAATCCGTTAGACTTGAAGGATGGACAATACACAGGCTCATCTCTACCTGTGCTAAGAAACTCCATACTTGTTTAATTATTTATTAATAGAATTGGGTGATGAGATGAACTCATGACCACTTGAGCATAAAGGCTCTGATATCATATAAAGAATCAATTCAACCCGAAATTTTAAGTTGTTAAGTGAAATTCACGTGAATGCTTTTATATATTATATCTCAAAGAGCATTCCTATTTGTTTCCTTTGAATTGGTAGTAAAGTAATCATCATTATCACAAGCATCATCTAATATATCTTTTTGTCCGCAATTTTGCATGGTTGTTTTGTTTTTCCCAGTCTGTTTTTGGGCAAACCTCTCAAATGAATGCAGAGTTCACTCAAACTTCTTCTCTTATGGGTTCTCCTCTTTATGCAATGCTTCTTTTCATCAGGTTCTATTTGCCAGTGATGCTTCATCATTAATCAATCATATTTGTTCTTCAGCTCTACAGCCAAGATAAGGAGCGAAGTTCTTTCTCCCTTTCGGTCTGTTAGGATGTTCTTTTATGTTGCTTTTATTGCAAGTGCTTCTCTTGGAGGATTCATAGCAGCCACACAACTAATTGGTGCACTTGCAAATTCATCAAGAGCATCTGAAGTCCCTGATATTCTGAAAGGCCTTGGCATTGACATTGGAGCAGTATCTTTATTTGCCTTCTTGTACTTTAGAGAGAACAAAGCAAAGAATAAACAAGAGGCGAGGATCTCAAGAGAGGAAAGCTTATCAAATCTCAGGCTCCGCGTGGATGAGAAGAAGATCATTCCCATCAACTCATTGAGAGGTTTTGCTCGTATTGTAATCTGTGCTGGCCCAGCTTCCTTCATAACCGAGTCTTTTAAGCGCAGTGAAGCTTTCACAGAAAGTCTTTTGGAAAGAGGGGTGCTCGTTGTGCCCTTAGTAACGGATGGAAATTCACCTGCTTTGGAGTTTGAAGAGACTGAAGAGGTGAAGCAACTTGCAACCAGAAGGAAGAGACTCTGGCAACTGGCTCCGGTTTATATGTTTGAGTGGTTCGAGTATGTTTGTGAAGATAAAAACTAAATAAAAATCACTCCCCGTTAAACCTCAACTATAAATGGTAGGATAAGGTTAATCCTTTTACGCAGTCTTACCCTTGCATGTTTGCAAAAAGACTGTTTCCTGGATTCCAATCGTGATCTTTCGGTCACAAAGGAGCAGTGTTACCACTCCTCCAGACTTGCCCTCTTTGAAGATAAAAGCTAAATGTGCAATTGAATTTACTTTTTCAATTTTTTTAATTTTTTCCCCATATATATTGTCAATAGGTGGTTAGATGAACAAAAGAAGTTGGCAGGGATATCCTCTGAGTCTCCAGTGTAAGTTCAATCCCTCTTAGTATTAACATGTAGAGATATCTAACTTTTCAGCTAAAGAAAATGCACATGACTATCTTTTTTGTTACTCTTTCCTTTGAAAAGTGAAAGGTTTGCAATCATATAAGGTTATAGTTTTGCAATGAAGTTATTAGTCATATGGTAGGACAGATCCTGTAATAGGAATCCATCTCAAATTTGGGATGTGTTAACTGTGAACATTGCATAAGAACTTCAGTTTTTTTCTTTCATTGTATAGGTATCCGGCTTGACTCAGTGGTAAGCATGCTTACCGTGATGTCCAAGGTCCCGGCTTCGACTCGGCCTCTCCGCAAAAGCGGGGGTAAAAGGCTTGACTCGTATGTCCTTCCCCAAACACTCACGAGTAGGTATTGAACTGGGTCGGCCTTTTTTTTTTTGTATAGGTATCTGTCTCTACGCATGGATGGTCGTGTTCGTGGCAGTGGCGTTGGTTATCCTCCCTGGAATGCTTTGGTTGCACAATTACCACCAGTAAAGGGGATTTGGACTGGCCTATTAGATGGCATGGATGGTAGAGTTCTTTAGCAGAAGTGTTTTTCTACTTCTGAAGGTTGATATCTCATATCATCCTCCCCCAAAAACAAGAAATGAAGCCCACTGTTTCTTCACTTTTCTTTTTCATTTCTGGTTTTGTTTCCATATAGTGCACTTTCCATTAAACTTTGGTCTTTATAAAAAAATTTCCTTTGATCTTCTTAGAAGTTGCTTCTATGGTAATGTTTAGATATGTTTAGTGGCTATTGGCTCAAATGAGGACAATTGATATTTATCCTTCTTTTTTTCTATTAACATAACTGTTGATATTTCTCATTTCTGTAATAGAATCATGTAGATTCCTTTTTGAGGGTTGTCTGCTAATAATATTAGCTTTTGTATGATTGTAGTAAGTAAAAACCTGTATGAGGGTTAGGTTTGCCTAATACGCCAAAAGGCATTAACTGGTGAGCTTTATGTTAGTATTTAGCTTGTAGCCACGGGAAAAACATGTGAATGAGTAGTGTTAAGTTAGTTGTACATAAAGTAACTCACATAACACAAGATAATATCCATATCACCATCTCTTTCCTTTTCTTTTATTCTTCATTAAATTCAGTGTTCTGTATATTGATCTGTGTGAGCCTATGTTCACATAAATTCTGTCCAAATAACACTTATTTAGTATGTATGTGGTGAGTAGCATAGAGCCATAAAGGTAATGTTTAGAAAAGAGAATCAGTTTGATAGTTCAGTGGAGCTTTTCTTTTCCCAATCTCCTCAGTTTGGAGGGTTAAATGTACTTGAATTTTTATAAACCACTTAACCATGAGATAATCCACAAATTTACGCTGCCAATTTTTCATCAATAAATTTTGAAAAAAAGAAGTATCCGGCCGATCAGATTTTGTGTAAATATAAAGTTACTTTTTTTTTCTCTCTGCTCAGTTACATCGCTGACGTGTAAAGTAAAAAAAAAATTAAATTAAATTAAATTTACACAACGTATGACGGTCAGACTTTGTGTAAGTCACTAAAATGACATAACTTACGTCCTTTAAAAGGACACACCAAACCCATAAATTTTTAGTTTCATTTTCACTTCTAGAATATCAAGCAGGGAGCATATATTTTCATATAATATACAATTTGATCCTTAAAAGATAGGATTTTTAAAGAAAGGAGTCTATATAAATTCACTTTTAGAGATAAAATTTATTACCCATGTTCATCTCTTTAGAAAAAATTATTGTATGGATGAAAACCATGTTAGCACGGAAATCGAAGAGTGTGTAAGAAAATTGTCATTCTCATGTTAAATGAGAATTATAAAACCCTTTCAGGCTCTTATAAAGAGTTCTCGTCTATATAAATTTACTTCTTGAAGTTGTCAATTTATTATCAAGTTCTTCTCTTTAAGTATCATTTTGTATGGATGAAAAATTCTGAAAATCAAACACAACACAAATATCATCTTTGAATGACCAAATTGCATACTTACTCGCATATTTTCAGTTCCGCATAAAAAAGAAACTATGCCAAAGTGATCATCAGTAACACACATTCCATTCACATTAGAGTACCTTGCTCCTCACTGTCATAAAGATGCTTAACAAATACACATATTTCATCTTCACATGTTGTTCAAATGAGTGGGGAGTAAATCACTTTTTATTTTTATCTCAATTTCAATTGTAGCAGTGGCCTTAAATTGATGGGCCTAACATGCCGAATTACTGATTTCAATAAAATAAGAGGGGGAAGTTTAAGATTATGATCAACTGCACACAGAATGTAGTTTATAGAGATCAAGGGGAAGATACTAGAGAGAATATAATACACATTCTTTTTATGACATGAAAAAACCTTAGACTAATAACTGCAATAGCATGACAAGAGTCAAAATTACAATTAAATAGGTCTCATTAAACTTCCACAATCTCATCCAAAGCGTAGTTGTTTGTTGATACATTTGCATAGTTGACCTTGGTGAATCGAACCACAACAGGGTAACGAGTCTTGGGGTCCTGCACAACAAAGACAAATCAATAAAACACAAATTGGGTTTGCATGGGATGGTTGAAAACTGAGAGGGTTTCTTGAGAACCATTTTGGGGACACTAACCTGATCAACAGCAACTACTGAACCTGTGTCTTTGAACCAGTAAGATTCCCTCCTAAGAATCCTCACCTGTTGAGTGCAAAGAAAAATTAGAAGCAAAGCTTGTTATATTAGATTACTAGTTCACCACAAATTTCAACTTCCAAACTATTAACTAACAACAAAAGTCTCAAATTAATAGCATGGACAAGTTTCATCACAGTCCCTTGTTTCTAGGGTAAAGTTATATTTCCAAATTTTTTGTTTAAAAACCCTTACGACTCTTACAAGCTACATTAAATATGATCGGCTTGGTTCATATTTTAATCAAAAGTATATGAGTGACCATACTTGGTGTAATTTCAGAAAAAGTGGGAAACTGGGTCAAATATCCACGTCGTAGGACTGTCCATGCTTGGTGTAATTTATCAAAAAAAAAATATTGTAAATGGATGCTTTCTCTCTGTATATTATAATAAGAAACACTTTGATATACTTATTAGGAGAGGTTATATTTACAAACTTTTTTGTTTACAAATTACACTATGTTCTCGAGGGAGAACATTAGTTTCACTGTGTTAAGAAACACTTTGATATACTTATAATAGGTTAATTTATCAAAAAAAAAAATTGTAAATGGATGTTTTTATATTATAATAAGAAACACTTTGATATACTTATTATTAGAAGTTTAAAGTTTGACCAAGAAAATAAGAGGGATGCTAGTATGTTTACAAACAGTCAAACACTAAGGATCATGTTCATGTGATAAAAGTGATTCCAAATTACAAAGAGCTATTCTTAATACTTATTAGTGAAAACTTGAGCTATAGGGTAACTCACCTTAGCACCTCTCTTGGGGCCAATTGGTGGTGGCTTTGGTTTTGAAGCTGCTTCACCTTCCACTGGAGGTGGTGTGGCTGTTGCTGCAGCCTCATCTTCTGCCCTGACAACAAACCTACTAGAACTGTTGTTCCTTGTAGGGAACATCACCATAGTGCTTTTTGAAGCTGATGAATTTGTGGTGCCTGCAACATTAAGTGACAACAAAAAACCTGAAGCAGCTGATGCCATGTTGCAGCTAGCCATGAGTTCCTCTCTCTCTGTCTCTATGGGGTGATCTTAATGTGGCAAAAAGACAAGACAAGAACAAAGATTGAGAGGCTTTGAATAAACTGTGTAATGTATTTGCTTGTTTATTTTGGAGAATTATCTGATCCTCAGAAGGGTGTGTCAATCTTTTCCTCCACTAAGTTGCTGCCACTTGTGCACCATATCCCATCCCTTTGGATAATGTTTTTACAACTCATCTATGTTATAAAGCACACCGAGTAAACTCAGTGAGTGGCTACTCCTCGCAAGGTAACAATATATAAGGGTTTTATATTTGTTAATGGAAAAAGCATTTTTCCACCGTAGATAATAACACATACACACACATTTGAAAAAATTAAATTTAGGATTCGTTTTTACTATTTAATTTCAGTTGGTTCCACACGCACTAAATCTTTTATTCAATTTCCTTAGCAAATTAAGGAATGTCAAGTCCGGGATTAATTTTATAATTCTTGAAAGTTGTAGTTTGTAAAAAGCATAAGAGCCAACCGTAAAAAAATAACTAGGGTCAGTATACAAAAAAATTTAATATACATGTAATATATGAGTTTTGAATAAGGGTTGGTTCCACACACTAAATCTTTTATTCTATTTCCTTAGCAAATTAAAGAAGATGTGAAGTCCTCACCGGCGATTAGTCTTATAATTGGTTTAAAAAGTTAAAGTTTGTGTAAATATCGAGGAGCCGATTCCTCTCTAAAAAATTATTAGAGTCGGAAATACAAAAAAAAATGCATAATTGATAAAAATATATTAATTTTGAATAAGGGTTAAGTTATATTTGCAATATTTTTTATGTTATAAATTTTTTGTTATTTTTTAAATTTAAATTAAATTAATAGTTAAAAATAATATTTGAATTAAATGAAATTAATAGTAAGAGTTGATGATTGTTTAGCCATTCTAAGTTTATTTGACCCAAAAAAAAATCTATTAAACAATGACCAAAATGTCATTTTTACCAAAAAACCAAAATTGTTTCATCTTATCAGAAAAAAAATGTAGAACTCATTGTAAATTTTTTTTATAATTTTATTTGCTAGTATACTCTTCTACAATGATCTCAAATTTCAATTTCCAATACTGAAGCAATT
This sequence comes from Gastrolobium villosum, assembly GCA_032173675.1. Lineage (NCBI taxonomy): Eukaryota > Viridiplantae > Streptophyta > Magnoliopsida > Fabales > Fabaceae > Gastrolobium > Gastrolobium villosum. Next base: position 28,646 of record JAVKPL010003241.1, read on the forward strand.
TGCGGAATAATAAATTAAGAGAATGTGACATGTTGTTTTAATCTAGTTGAATTTGAAAAATATGAGTTCAGTATCATTGAGAGTTATGTTTATGGAGATTCTGAGTTGTAATTTAAATTGACATAATAATAGCGTGCATTTTTATTTATTCATGTTTCATGTTTTTATGCGAAATTGTGTCATTTTAGATATGAAAAATATAATTGAATTTATATGATCTATATATATTTTTAAACATATGGTCAACGGTACCCATTCGGCCGAGTCGATGCCCGAGTTGGGTTTAATATCACTGGTTTGACCATTCATTCTAACTTTATTTGTCCCTCCAAAAAAGGAAATATTACTCTCATTTTGCATGAGAGTAAATAGAGAGAATTCAAGTGGTGTCCACCATTAAAAAAAAAAAAAAAGAGGGGTGCGATTTACGAATTGAGAGAAAATGAGATAATTATTTCATGTAAAATAAGAGTATTATTTCCAAAAATAAAAATAAAAATCTACCAATATGCTGCGCACCCGTGCACTAATTTTTTTTAACATAATAAAGATGAATGAACAAAAAATTTAATTTTATACTTTTATTTAAGAATGATAATTTAATTTAATTTTTAATTATATATTAATTAATAATTTTAATTTTTTAATATTTGAAGTGAGTGATTGCGACGATATGAATATTTTATAATAAAAGAATGGGAAAAAAATCTCGTGTTGTTTTTTTTTTTTTGATAAACAATCTTGTGTTCTTTTAAATAAAAAGGGTATGGGATACCAAAAAAAAAAAAATTAAGGGTATGAGCCAATGGTATCGTACCATATGGCAAATACAATATTCCCCAGTGGTGATTAATTTTTGGAAATCGCATCTACCATTTTTTTTTTTTTTTAATCAATTGACTCTTGAATAGTCAGACAGGCACAGCCCATAACGAGAAGTCACACTTGATAATATTTACTACAGAGATATAATTAAAGTTTAAATATGGAAAAAATTAAGTTGGATTAAATGTAATTAGATAACTAAAGTGATGCCCACCAAAAAAAATGATAACTAAAATGATATGTGCTTAAGGGCTCGTTTGGTGGACAAGATAGGATAAGGACGGATAGGATAAGAGGATTGGATAAGGGTAGGATATGATATGAGCATGATAAACTCATATCCTATCCTGTGTTTGATGTGCACTAGATAAGCTATCTGATAGGACAATAGTATCCTATCCGTTGTTTGGTGTGAATCAGATTGCGTCAGGATATGCTTTAAATAGACAAAAATACCCTCAACAATAGATTTTCATATAATTTTTTTTATTTATTTTTTTAATTTTTTTGTACATTAATTCCTATTTTAAATTATTTAAAAAATATTATTTTAAATAAAATATATTACAAATACATAATTATGAATATCTTACACATTAACTATGAAATAAAATATATTAAATTGTTGTTACCAAAATATATATATATATATATAATTACAAATCTTTCTAAGTTTATCTCAAATTTCTTTCATCATTTTGCCTCATAACACTCTGATTAAGCAGCGAAAATGGAATAAAGTCAACCAAAATAGATGATCTCCATAGCAATCAAAATAGATAATGGTTCTCAAGTCACTAATAACCAAGGTTATAAGTTCTCAAATCATTTCCATAGACATTGTATCTAATCAAATAATTAAAGCAACAAAGTCAACCAAAATAGATAATCTCCATAGTAATCTCTATATCAATGACTTCACGAATGTAAGACGAACAGCATCATTAGATCCCATAAAAATATGCAACCGATAGGGCACAGATAGTATCTTATCTGCTGCAGCCAAGCACTCTTCTTCAGTTAAATCAAGTTTATGCAATTCATTCATAAGGCCGATAGAATTATCAAATACATCTTTGGCAACTCCAAGGCGATCTGCAACTCTTTCCAATCGTTCTGAGCTTTTTTCTAGCAATTGTCCTAAACTCTTTCCCAATTCAGATATGCTATTAGCTATGGCTTGCGCTCCTCGATTTTTTTTTCTTGGCTGAGTTTCAATTTGATCATGTTTTCTCTTAAATTGTGCTTTGTTGATAGAAGCTGATTGAGACAATTCAACTCTAATACCTTCATCACTTCCTTCTTCATTTTCATTATCCAGCTCCTCAACAACATCAGCAGGGGTAACTGCTCCTTTACCAGTGGCACGATCCTTTCCAAAAGCAAGAGCAAGCTTATCGAGAAGTGGGATTGATGTATTCCTATAATCTTTTGCATTAGGATGATTTTGCAAGATAATAAAAAAAGGGTAGCTTCTATAATTCATTAATAGAAAGTTAATGGAAGCTTCAATTAAAATATGGAGGGAAAATAAACAAACATTAACCTTAATATACTCAGTCCACACATAGTCACTATCCACCATTATCATTTTTTTCTCATCATCCCAACCAAATCCACTTTGATTTAGCATGTCATAAACTATGGCATAAATTGCCCTTAATCTTTTCATTGCAGACTCAATGTGCGGTTTCACCTTAATTCCACATCCAGGAAACTTTTCCTCCATTTTTTTCTCCGTCATTCTTAAGGTATGTGCTTTGAATTGTCCATTGTCAAGTCTTTGACCTTGATTCACAGCTTCAATTAAAATATCAAGAAGAGCTTCATCCTCCTCGTTAGACCATTGCCTACGATCTCTTCTTTTCTTGCCACTTTGTTGCATGATATTCTCAGATTCCATTCTTATCACATGACCAAATAATAAATCATAAATTAGGCAAAAAAAAATTTAAGAAGTCTTAGAATGAGTGTTAAAAAAAAATAATAATAAGAAAGTTGAAATTTTCTCTGAATAATAGAGTTTAGAATCATTACAAGCTTTCAGCCTTGAGAAAGTAACATAACAGAATAATATTGAATGCAAGTGAACTAATCTAAAATTTGAATAAAGAAAAATCACAATTAAAGTTATATAACGTACTAGAAGTGACTTTACACAGGTTTTATATGTAACATAAAGATATATAACCTATCCCATCAAAGAATAACTTTTTTGCTGCAGCTGTTACAAAAGAAACATTATAGAGAACTTCAATCCCAAACACTTGAAACTGGAATGTACACATAACCTCTGCAGCATTACTTTCAAATCGGTTTAAATAGTAAAAGTAACGGGTGAGGGTTGGAATTAAAGTGAAATAAGTTTAATAATTCTCAAAGGTTTAGTGGTTGATGAGGCAAAGAAAACATGAGTTCTTTTGGCCATTCCCAAGTCATTTGTTCTTTTGGTCAGTTCAACTTATCCACTTTTTTTATAAAATGATTTATTCACAATTACAGAAAACATGAGTTTTACATAGAAAGTAATGAAAGATAGCCAATGCATATATAATATAAAAGAGAAATGCTGCTAGCAAATATAATTTTTGTTTGCACATAAGATTAGTGCAATGTGCACAGCATGTGTAAAATGAAGTGCAGAGTAGTGTTACTTTATTTAAAACCATGAGTTTAGTTTTATGAGAATGATAAAGCCAGTATTCTATCTCAGTAAGACTCGAAGGTCACTAATTTGATTCTCTAAAAAGGCGCAAATACGGCAAGCAAATTATTTATCTATATTTTGAATGTAAACTTAACTAAGATTAGAAACTTAACTAAGATTAAAAACAACAACTTGGTTTGAAGTTTTGAATCTCCAGAAATTCAGAAAAATCAACTGCCAGTCAGCGTTAAAACTCAAATCATCGGAACAACAAGCAACCCACAAGACAAAGATCAGATTCGCATGAATTACAGGATCATAAATGATGGGATCTAGCCCGAAGAAAAATGTGAAATTTACAAAAATCCGAAAATGGGTTTCGCTTTAATCAGAATGAAGCACGGGAAAAAGAGAGGAGAATCGAGAAAAATAATCAAAAAGGTGAGCAAAGAATGCAAAAGGGTTTGAGCTACATACCTCGTTTCTGAATGCAGCCCTTTGAAATTTACAAAAATCCGAAAATGGGTTTCACTTGAATCAGAATGAAGCACGGGAAAAAGAGAGGAGAAACGAGCAAAATAATCAAAAGGGTGAGCAAAGAATGCAAAAGGGTTTGAGCTACATACCTCGTTTCTGAATGCAGCCCTTCGAATTCTGAATGCACCACTTGTGAATGACGGTAGAGGAGAAGCCTTGGTCTCTTGCAGGGATGTTTTAGGAAAAATTAAAATTAAAATTTTCTTATCCTATCCTACTCCTTCCTAACCCAAGCCCCCCCTTGGGATAAGTAATTACTCTTTGGGCAGGATAAAAAAGATCAACCTGATAATTATATCCTATCCGCTTGGCATACCAAACAAATGATAAAGGTAGGATAGGATAATTTATCCTATCCTATCCTCCTGTGTGCACCAAACGGGCCCAAAATGTGTATGAGCATTTTAGAAAGAAAAAAATAGTAATAATTGTAAACTCTGAAGATAAATTATTTTCCAAAAAAAAAAAATTAGATGATTTTTTTTAGCCAAATATATTCTGTTTCCAAAGTAATATTCTGATATAGGATTTAACAAAAAAAATAAAATCAAATCAATAATGTTATTTTACTCCTTCAAATTGATTTACGCATACAATAACGTTTTCGATAGTTTTAGTTTAAAAAATAATACTTATTTGTGATTTACTGATTAAAGGATAATGAATTCATAATTTTTGGGATATGAAAAAACTTAAATTCAAATTCAAATTAATTATCGGTTGAAATCTGAAAAAAGGGGTATATATACACATCTATTTTAGTATTTTAGAGCGTATGAAATATTGCTTTGAATAAAATTTATACTTGAGATTTAAAATTAAATTATCATTCTTAAATAATAGTACAAAATTATATAACTTTTGTAACCCAAAAATAAAAGACCTATACAATCCTGGCAATGATTCTCATACAGACATCAATAAGAAAAAGAAAAGTCACTTATATCTTTATATTTTTTTAATCATTTAATCCTATGTAGTTTTTTTTTATCCACCATCATCTTTAACACCGTTAAAAAACATGACTGAATATGCATATTTTATCATTCTTAGAAGAAGAAAATAAAGTGATAAAAAAAAATAAGACAAAATGTTATGAAAACTTTGAATACTTAACAAAAGACTAAAAAAAATAATATCAAATGTGTCTAAATAAAAAAAAATAAGGAAAAAAAATAAGACTATGTTCAAAATCACAACAGTGAATGAAAAAACTAAAATTAAAAAAAAATAGTCTAAATGAAAAAATATATATACTAAATACAAAAAAAAATAGAAGGAAAAATTAACATAAAAAATAAAATAAAAAACAGAATAAGAAGAAATCACATCTATGAATTTTCAATATATTTGGTTTTATTTTTTTCTTTATTTTTTATCCTTGATCTATTTTATTCTTTTTTTGATAGATTATTTTATTTTTTTTATTTAGATATATTTGATCTATTTTAAAACTATTTTTTCTCTCTTTCTCTTTTTTAATTTTTTTTTACTAAAAACTTTAGTATATAGGATGGCACTGGGCTAAAATAAATCAGAAAAAAGTGAAAAAAAAGAAAGTAAAAAAGACCAAACATATTTAAATAAAAAAGAATAAAATAGATTAAGGACAAAAAAAAATCAAATCAAATCAAATTTATTGAAAATTCTGTTGGTTTCATTGCTTTTTATTTTATTTTTTATCTTAATTTTTTCTTCTATTTTTCATCTTCAGTATATCTTTTTATTTGCACTATTTTTTTAATTTTATTCTTTTCTTTCACTGATGTAATTTTTAACATATTTGACCTCATTGTTTGTATTTATCTATTTTTTATTTAGACACATTTGATTTTTTTCCACTAATTTCTTTTAGTAAATTTTCATAATATTTAATCTTATTTATTTTATCATTTTATTTTCTTCTTAAGTTAAGTTCCTAACAGCCTAACGCAATATTATAAAGCAGTTTTGAACTTTTCCCTATAATTTAAGGTTATACATATTAAATACATCATTTTAGGTTTATCACTCTTATTACTTCTTTGGTTACTATTGAATAAAATTCAAATTAATAGAAATTAATTTTTTCTCTTTTTCAATTATTAATTTTAAATTAATCCAAATATCGATTATTAGCTAAAGAGATAATAAAAGTGATAAGTCTAAAAAGATTAATCCAAATATCCACAAACAAAATTTATACACCCACGCAGAATTTGCGTCATATATCTTTCCGTCACGTGCTATCACGTGCCTTTTGGCGCCAAATCCAGTTTCCCCGTCTTCTTTCTTCACAACGGCCATGGCAGTTTGTGTAGGGTTTGTCGCAGTGCAATGACGAAAAGGAAGAATTCCCAAATTAACTCCAACGATCCATTTGGCCATACCCGAACACGATTCCATGGAGCTCCGAAATCCGAACTCCGAACCCGAGAAATTGGTCGCGAGAAAAAAGTGAAGTTCCTGGCTGGAGAAAAAGATAGCCCTAGAAGTTGCAGATTGGAAGAAAAATCTTACATGCCATCATCGCAAAGAGAAAAGGTCACAACATGTAAGTTTTCCATGTAATTCGGCTTAATGCATTGCATGTTCTCATAATAATTATCAATTAAATAAACTGGATTTTATTTTGTTTTTTGTTTTTTAAGCATTTGATTTGACCTCTGATTTGGGATTCAGGTGCAGAAACTGATCCGAAAACTTCTGAGTATGCTTTCTTTAAGAAATTGAAGAAGGATGCAAGCCTGAGATTTCGTTCACGTCCACTGCAAAAGGATGCTTACCTATCATCGAAGAACCCTGAATCCAATGATTATTCCGGAGGTTGGTTGAACTTGAAAGTGAAAAAAATTTGTATATGTTGTGATGGATTCTACCCAAGGACTGAAACCCTTGGTCTAATCTAATTATGTCATGATCTAACAATAACAAGTCTTTCTTTTCTTTTATACTCTTTTTCATTGAGTGAAGGAAACTTGTACCAACTGTTGTTGTTGTTGTTGTTGTTGTCTCCATGTGACTTGGAGAATATACGTTCAATTCATGTAATCATACTTTTGCAAATGTTAATAGGGGTGTCAATTTTCAACCCAACACAAAGTGGAATTTTTTTATTTATTTTTTTGGTGTCTTCGAGGCAACTTTCCATTGGCTCGTTTAAACAGTTATATAATTACATATTTACTCTATTTTTATGTATTAAATTTAGATTATTTATGTAATTTTCGTTTGAAAAGTAAAATTTGCATGTTATTCATGTGTGTCAACCCGCCTAATAAACGGGGTTAATGTTTGTGTTTGTATCTATTCACACATAAAAATATGTGGGCTCTATGTAGGATAAGGCTGCATGTTATAGAACCACACTATTGTTCTAACCCTGGGGACTTTGCGCATTACAGGAGCTTTATAGAATTAGGCTGCCCTTATTCTTTTCAATTTAATTAGGTTGGGGAATTTCTATATAAGGAATTGAATGTCGTAAACTTTCCTTTCCCTTATTACTCTAGAGAATTGGATGTTTCCCCCAAGTTTGAAGACATTATATGTGCCATCTTTTGTTACAACAGAATAATCATCACATTTCTTGACTCCTTGCAGAGAGGACCAGTCATGTCAGGGTTGGCAATAAGGGCTACAAGTACAACTCTTCAAGGATCATTGAGGACATATCGACTGTTAAGATAGACTCATTTCTCTCACCATCTGGTGGAGCATGGAATAAGTCAGGTGCGCATTAGAAAAGAGAATTCCCCAATACTCTAGCCTAAGCGACATACTGATACTTATGGTTAATTGATTATGAAGTTTCACAATAACAATAAATAGGAAAGGTTATACTAAGAAGCGTTCTTCATTCTAATATAACTTTGTTTCTGTCTTCTCATATTATCAAATTCAACATCTACTCGTATTTAGTCACATTTGCTTTTTTAGTTTGTCTTGTGTGGCATTTTTGTTGATTTTTCTAATCCACACATACTTATTCTGTTATTCATGAATAAAAATACGAAGCTTTTCAGTGTCTCAGGTGAATCAGGAGGACTTTAGTCATATGCTCTTATAAAAAGTAGAAAATTGGAAACTGTTCCCCCTCCCCTTTTCTATAGTTTCAGTTTTTCATTTCCTGCTAAACAACAATCTAGTACCCAGAGATCTTTTCCGTTTTGGTAAATGCAGACCTGTACTCTATCAGCAGCATGCCAAAAAACTCTCAAGCTTGTGGTGACACCTTCAAACCGCTTTCACACGAAGGTTTGATTTTCTTCGTATTGATTGCTTGGGTGCTAGGGGATTGCAGGGGAAAATAATGTCTAAAACAGTTTCGACGTATATGGTTCTTTTACTGATTCGTCCAATGGATGTAAGTGTCAAGCTAGTACTGGGTATCACTGATTTGTTAATTAACCTTCACATGTTAAATTTATTATTGTAGGAAAAATGTATATTAGCTGTAGACTTGCAATTTACTGCTCAATACTCATATTTGAGAATGTGTTGAAACAGCTTGTGTGAAACAATTTACTGTGGCAAATCTTCAGGAAACCAGTATGTGCATGGAGAAATCTTCTCTAGAAAGAGACAGAAGTTACGACAGTGTGTTGCGGATGCCTTATCTCCTGATATAGAGAAGCTTGGTTCAAAAGGGTTAGGCACGGTTTTGCTATTAATATTAAATGTTTTGTCCTTGCCCTTTATTATGAATATAATAGGAATTTTTCAGGCACGATATTGTTTCCATTCTCCTTAGTCGGCTGTTCCCTGTGAGCATCGAGGAAAATGTACGCTTTTTTAAACCTTTCTAATGCTATAAATTCTTCCAATAACTTCTTTTCCTTAACAACAGTTATTTTCTGTGCCAGAAATTCAAGGATCCAAATCCAGGAAAAGTAATGAATGCAACCAGATATGATTTACTTGATTCTCAAAATCCTGATGTTCAATATAAGGAGCACTATGAGATACCTGAGAGGAAACTTCTCGAACTTGAATCAAGCTCGCACTTCAGTGATCAATTGTTGTCTCCTATGTTCCGCAGATCAGATGAGAGAATCATTCCACCTTCTAGGTTTCCAATCTATCATTCTCACAACTTTCAACCTCTTTACAGTATAACAGAACCTGAGTGCAAACTCAGTGGAACTCCAAGTTTGAGCGCCACTGCCAAGAGTGATGTAACACTTGGATCACTGTTTAATGAAGTACCAAATGCTACCAGATATGATTTAATTGATTCTCGAGAAATAGACGTTCAATTTACGGAGCACCACCAGAAACCTAAGAGGAAACTCCTTGAATTTGAATCAAGCTCATACTTCAGTGATCATTTGTTGTCTACTATGTCCCCCGGATCAGATAAGAGAATTATTCCACATGCTGAGTTTCCAACCCATCATTCTCACAACTTCCAACCTCTTTACAGTATAACAGGACCTGAGTGCAAACTCAGTGGAACTCCAACTTTCAGTGCCACTGCCAAGAGTGATGAAACACTTGAATCTCTGTTTAACGAAGTAGAAAATCCTACCAGATATGGTTTACTTGATTATCGAGAATTAGATGTTCAACTTAGGGGGCAGCAGCATCAGATTCCTAAGAGGAAATTCCTTGAACTTGAATCAAGCTCATACTTCAATGATCATTTGTTGTATCCTATGTTTCTCCGTTCAGTTGAGATAATTACTCCACATGCTGACTTTCCATCCTATCCTCACAAGTGTCAGCCTATGTTCAGTATAACAGAAGCTGAAAGCAAATTTGGGGGAAGTTTCATTGACAAGAGTGATGTAACTCTTGGATTTTTGCGTAACGAGCAAAAGCATGAAATCTTTACTTTGAACCATTTCAAGCAGCTGGGGAAACTTGAGAAAGAACCAATTCCTCCTCTTCTGGAAAAGGATTTTGACTGCACAACAAATGAGATAAATTTACCTATCACTTGTAAGTATACAGAGCCAGATATGGCCCCTGCATTATCAATTTTAGGCCATGGTGAAGAGCAGATGTTAAATAATACATTAGGTAAATACCACTTTAGCCGTTCATCCTTACTTGAAAATAATAAAGACAAGGATACAAATTTCGACCATACAGCATTGTCCTTGTCACACAATAAGCACAACTTTACATTGTCAGAAAATTGCAAGAGTGACACTTCATGTGAAGACAGCATATACCTTTCACCTTACCAGCGTTGGACTAGAAGAAAAGTTTCCAATGACTACCACCATCATGATACAGAAGCTTGGCTTTCATCTTCACTCGATTTCATCTCAGGTCAGAGGTCCTTATCCTTAACCAGTTCCCATCTGAATTACCAAAATTCAAATTCTAGAACTTCACAGCTGCCCCAAAGGGAAAGTTTGTCTTCTCTTTGTCACATCAATGATAATTACAAGCCAGAAATGGATGGTGGAAATCACGGGGAAGTGTTATATCATTGTAGGGAAGGCTTGATTGAAATATATAACTCTTCTTTTCTTCGTATGTCCATGCAAAGAGACAATGGATGGCCCTTTCCTCTGGATGGAAATGACTGTATCAATGAGAAAGAGCAAACGCACAAGATGCTCCTCTAGAGTCTAACACTCTTTGGGGTATATTTGATCAAACGTGACCCTGTGGATGTTTCTGGTTAATTTTGAATTGCTATGCCATGTGTTCACAAGATGATCTGTACATCAACGTTTGCCTTTTAGGTGGAAATTAATATTGTTCCTATTATAGGATATTTGGTAAATCATAGCATTAACAATACTCTCGAGAATTTAAATTGACAAATCATGGTTTCGTAAGTATCTTAAGTGATTAACAATACTCTGGGTCTTATAACTCTATGTTGGGCTGTTGTTTAATTGGGCTCTTCATGTCTTCTAATCCATGTCACTGAATATCATATACTGAATTTCACAAGTGCATCTATTGTAGGTATTGAAGGTTGTAACTAATTTGTGGACCTCACCTTTATAACTAATTTACCCCCTCTATCATTTATCGAAGGGTAAAGGTTTTCAATCGTAACCCAATTTGTGTAAAATCTTTACGTTAAGCAAACCCCAAACTTGAATTCAAAATTATCTCCAACTTCTTTCTCTTGGATCCGTAGGAGTGCTCTTCATGCTACTCAAGATTTCAATTTTGTTACGCTCTTCTTCTGCACTTCTCTATGGTGGAGTTGAAAGGCAAGATGCATGAACGCCTTCCTCGGCGGGGACTACGGTGCACGTGAAAAAAAGTAGATATTGTAATTTTTTTGCTTTTCTAATGTAATGATATTCGTACTCTTAAGTCTTCACAAACTACGCTTTATAACTTGTTTAGATTTAGTTTTTGGTTTGTTATTCTATTTAAAGGGTCATTTTCAGTTGCATGTGCACCTTGTACGTCACTCATAAATAGAAAACGATATGTGACCCACTCAATATTTTCTTCCCTGGGATAAAAGGCTACCCTTTGATACAAATGTTTTTGTTTTCACTCGCCTATAAAATCCAAAGTTTTGGGTAGCCTCAGTTGAATTAAAGGTAAGATCAAACAAATAATTATCACAAAGTCAAGCTAACAAAATGAGGAAAATTGTTGGGCCTCAACCGATTTTTCCTCTTTTTCTTTGTTTTCTTGTTTATATTTTATTTACTCCTTTGAAGAGGGATCTCCTTTAAAAGGGTCTCCTTTCCATATGATACTATCTATTTGGTAACCATTTATTTTTGACATTTTTCAAAATAGCAAAGATACAATCTCAAAAGGTTCCCTACAATTTAGTGAAGTAACTCACCTTGTAAATGTGTTCCTAAAATGGAATATTATGTCACATATTTTCTTTATTCTATATTCTAAGCAATGACTCATTCTCAACATTTATGTTATCTTTCCTTACTATTATTATTTGGCCAAGATTTGGGCTAATGAATTCTTTATCACATTAGGAAACTGCATTAATTATTTGCCTATAAAAGTGTAACAACTTGATTGTTTTGTTTCACTGATTAACTTTGTTATCAAGCATACGCAATTGAACGTGTGAATCAAATTCTATTGAGAGAAAAAAAAAAGTAGTAAATTTATTTATAAGAAACGAGATAAATCAATAGTAGCTTGATGAAAGAATTTTACCAAGAGGGTAGGTGTAGTGCATAATAGTACAGAGATAAGCAGAGGAAGAGGCACAACAAGCCCACATATCTTCAACATGCCCAGCTTTTTCTTTTTGGATATACACTTATCTCTCTTTCTTTCTTGGTGGTTTCATGTGTCATAAGGAGCATCATGCTACCAAGTTGGAGGTTTCTTTAAATTGTCATTAGTTTTTTTTGTTTATTTCCAAGTTGTCTGGAATAGTTGTACTTTTGATTTCTGCAATATATGCTATTATATTATTCCCATATATCAAAATTGTACATGATTTGTCTTGCAGCTTCTTCTTCACCTTCAACAAGTCAACTAGAAGGCTGTGATCAGATAGAGGATAAGCTAGAAAAATAAATGGAGCACCCATCAAGATGCTCATAGAACAAGAAATGTCCAAAGAAGAAGAAGACTCCAAGCACAACCCACCAAATGTAGTTGCCAAATTAATGGGGATTGAAACCCTTCCAAGAGAAGAGCCTAATTTATCTGTGGAAAGAAGCCACAGAAAAGGTGATTCTCAACATATGCATTGGCAGCTGGAAGATAGGTTTATGGATAAGGAAATGCTTCATGAAGATCATCATCCATGTAGAGAACACATTGCTTACAAAGATATCTATGAAATATGGCTCCAATCTCAGAAAGCAAGCCATGTAAGAGACAAGACACCAGAGAGAGGAAGGTGGAGGGAAGATGTTGATAGGGAAAAAATGGCTCTCATTCATCAGAAATTCATGGAAGCAAAACATTTGTCAACAGATGAGAGACTGCGCAAATCCAAGCAATTTGAAGATGCCTTGGAAATTTTAAGCTCCAATAGTGATCTCTTAATCAGGTTATTGGATTCTAATAATCTTTATGAACATCACTCTACTACTCCACCAGCTCAGACAAAGTGCATTACTCTTATTAAACCTTTGAAGATGGTTGACAATGGCAAATCTGGTGGAAAGGGGAAGAAGAATGAGAGACTGATTAAGAAACCGCGAAATGTTGATCAAGCAGCTATATGGGAGAACAAGAATCATGGATACTATCCAGAAAGTCAGAAAGTTGATGAGTTCCCAGTTCAATCTACTCGAATAGTGGTATTGAAGCCTAGCTTTGGGAGGACAAATAAACTCAAGGCTGTGGTTTCTCCAACAACTTCATCATCACCTCTAGAATCCATAGAAGTGGCAAAAGAGATCACACAGCAAATGCATGAAGGTATGAGGAGTTATCAAAAGGGTGGAACTTTATATTATGGCTATTCTGGTGATGAGTGTTCATTTAACAAATCATATCATGATTATACAGCTGGGAATTTCAGTGATTTGGAAGCTATGTCACCATTGACAAAGCATTCATGGAATTACACCAATGGCTGTGACAGTACTTATTCTACACCATCATTTGGCCTTGCATCCTGTTCTCCTGAGTCATCAGTGTGTAGAGAGGCGAAAAAACGACTTTCTGAAAGATGGACCATGATGGCATCAAATAAAAAGGGTCCTCAAGAACAAAGACATTTGAGGAGAAGCCCTACCTTGGGTGAGATGCTTTCTCTTTCCCATACAAAGAAATCTGCAACATCTGAGGTTGAGGGTATTGATGAATGCCAAGAACCAAGTAAATCTGTTTCTTGTAGTCACTCTTTCAATGAAGGAACATGCATTGATGGTTCTCCTAAAAATCTTCCCAGGTCAAATTCTGTCCCTGCATACTCTACTGTCTATGAAACTGGGCTTAGCATTGAGGTTTGTGATCACAATGCTGGCAAAGCACATGACTCCAAGGTGCTGACAAAGTCAAAGAGTAAGAGATCATCATTTAAAGGGAAAGTTGCCAGTTTCTTGTTCTCAAGGAATAAGAAATCAACCAAGGAAAAATCTTGTCCTACTCAATCTAAAGATGAATCTCAAAATAATTTCATTGAAACATCAATTTTTCCAGTAAATTCACCTGGAGTCCTTAGGGATGATATGTCTCAAAGCATCAATGGTAGCGGCTTTGAAGAGTGTTCTATTACAGCTCTATATGAATCATCAGGCAAAACTTCAACAGATTCAGTCTCTAAGGGACACCAGCAAGGCATAATAACACCAGAGGTAATGTCTAGTGTCTATTATTATTCTGCAAATTTCAATATACTATTTTTTTAGTTCATTTTGAAAATTTTCTTTGTTTTGTTGATAAACTACTTAGGTTGTGTTAATATTTAGAAGAGAATGGAGTGGAATGGAAAGAGAACAGAAAACATATGGGAAATACAGTATAAGTATTTAGGCAAAAGTTCACCAATGCCCCTGTGGTTTCCTCTAGAATCACTTATGTCCCTGTGGTTTTTTTTATCACATATGCCCCTGTGGTTTGCAAAAGGGTATTTTTTTTATCACATATGCCCCTGTGGTTTTTTATTTTTTACAAAGCACAGGGCATATGTGTTAAAAAAAACCACAGGGGCATAGATGATTCCGAAGCAAACCACATGGGCATTGGTGAACTTTTCCCTAGTATTTATAGCTTTTTGTTAACTTTATGTTAGTGGATAATTAAGCTAACTTTTGTTTAACCTTTATTATGGTATTGTTAGATAACACCAAAAAAGCAGTCCTTAATTGTAAGATTTTGAGTATTCTTTCATGATCCACAGGAATCTTTGTGCCTTCTCTTCCTAATTAATGAAAGTTCTTATGCGGCACAGATGCTTGTATGAGTTGTAGGCATTAGGCTTCATCGTGAGTGATATGAAAATTGGACGAGTATGGTGGCAGGTTCTGTGTACCGAGACCAATTTTCTTGACAAATTGTTGGTATTCAATATGAGTTAGAATGGTGAAACAAATGAATTAGAAAAACCAAACTTTTTTATGATGAGCATGCTTGGGTACTTGTTGATAATTAATAGAATTAACTTTTCTCAGTAACCTAGACCTAGAGCAAAACCTCTTCAATTTCTGGTCACCCCAGACTATTGAATGATAAACTGAATGCATATATTCTAGGTCCATATATAAATATAATCCTTCATTTTTATTTTTTATTTTTTATTTTTCACAGCCTGGATTGAGAGTGACAAAGCCCATGGTGCCAGATATTTCAAGTGAAAACCAAGAACAGCCAAGTCCAATCTCAGTGTTAGAACCTCCATTTGAAGATTATACTACAGTTCATGAATCCTTGGACTCTACAATGGGTGGTGACCAAGGTAATCCTCAGACCTTACTTTATCAATGTGGAAGTTCTTATTCATACATAGGCCTTATATTAAAACCGACTAACGAGTGTGGGGTGGAGGAAATCCTTGTACGCAGCCTTATCCTTGCATAATTGCAAAGAGGCTGTTTGCTGGATTCGAACCCATGACCTTTCAGTTACATTATTTCTATTTTTTTATTATTATCTAAGTGCCATTTATTCTAAATGTATAGGATCATGGGTGCCTCTGAAGTCCAATTTAATAGACAAATCACCACCTATAGAATCAATAGCTCGAACCCTTTCATGGGATGATTTTTGTGCAGATGTAGCAGCAAGTCCCTATCCATTAAAACCCCTTATGGTTTCTTCCTTGGATGCCAAGGTAGAGGAACAAGAGTGGCTTCTCTTGGTTCAGAAACTACTATCAGAAGCTGGACTTGATGATCAAGAATTGTGCAACTCCTTTTACACTAGATGGCATTCACTTGAAAGCCCATTGGACCAATCATTGAGGGACACATACTCCAATCTTAGTGACAA
The DNA here is from genome assembly GCA_032173675.1 of Gastrolobium villosum. Lineage (NCBI taxonomy): Eukaryota > Viridiplantae > Streptophyta > Magnoliopsida > Fabales > Fabaceae > Gastrolobium > Gastrolobium villosum. Next base: position 44,490 of record JAVKPL010003241.1, read on the forward strand.
GGAGTCTCAGCCTCTCCATGATGCAAGGAGAAGGAAGATGAGATCAAATCAGAAGCTTGTATTTGACTATGTCAATGCTGCTCTATTGGAAATTATTGGTTATGGATCAGAGAGTTACTACTTCAAGGGTAGAATGTATAGTGGGAGCCACAGCAAGCTCACAGTCCAAGAGGGTTCATCTCCATTGTTGTTGGACCACATTGTGGCCCAAATGAAGGAATTAATAGCTTGTGGGGGCTGTGGGGACAGCAACAACAGCCTGGTGGTAGAAAATGTTGTGAAGAAAGAGGTTGTGGGGATAGGTTGGATTGAGCTTAAGGAATTGGAGATTGATATCTTGGGGAGGGAAATAGAAGCAAAGTTGATAGAAGAGCTTGTTGAGAATGTTGTGGTTGATTTTACTGGCAGAACCTGAACACCTTGTGAGGCTTTCTGCTTTTAGTTTTAAATAAATTAAATAAAGGGATTTATTAATCTTATGTTACATAAAACAAAGATTTAATGAAATGGGATATAGATTGACGGACGGTATGTCTTAGAACGGAATGGAGAAAAGCTATAAATATGGTGGAGCGTTAGACCCGTTGTTATTCATATGTTCCAGATGATCCCTTTTTAGTCCTTTTCCCCTTCATTTCCCCCACTTCTTCTTGTCCCTTTCTTTTTTACTTTTATTTATATATATATATATATATTATTATTATTATTATTATTTTTTATTTTTTATTTTACTTTATTTTATTTTCAACCGTTTTACATCTTTCATGTGGGCTTATCTACCACCGACCTCAATTAATTTGGGATAAAGTTGATGTTGATGTTACATAAAACAAAATCTATCTCCTACACACACAAATTCAAGATGGGTCCCACTCTACTTTTTCTCTCTCTTTTTTCTTAAAAATGGACCTCACCTTATAAACGAGACAGTAGGAGATAACAATTATCTCCTACTACATGAGAAAACTAATACCCTTAAATAAATATTGTAACTATTGTTATTGCATTCGATGATCCACATGGTCCAACTTACCTAATTTATTAAATGCTACCAAAAAAACTTGTAGTTATTTGAAATGATTACCTATGCGACTGCTGAAATAAAGAATTAGACTAGTTATAAGAGACCATGAAACTAATAGTGCAGTTAAAATTAGTTTCTGTTGATGATGCGCAATGAGATCATGATATTGTATATTTATGAAGCACCGATACGCCATTTTCGATACGTTCTCGATGATATAAGATGTCAATTACCAAACAATACATGTCCAATACACGTATTCGATACGTTGGAAAAAAAATTTAAGAAATATCGGTGCTTCTTAGTTGTATATAACATTGTCACGAATCACAATCGGTCTGTGTTGGTTACTAACTTACCCTTATATGTGGTGCTCTAACAGTACCATTGGTACAGCTGGTATGGAGCATGCATGATGCATCCACCACAATCACAATCTACCATTAAAATTGGAATCACAAGTCACAACACAGAAATAATACAAGGCAAGGCCAGATTTTGTGATGGTTCACAAAACAAATCATTTGTCTGAGCATATTCAATTTCCCTGCTCTAAGACAATTCATGTAATCCTTTTTGGGATGGGAGATAATAAGTTTAACTAGTTTTACTCAGTATTATATATGTTGAGTCTTTTTTTTTCCAGTTAGAATATGACATGAGATTCTCCTACCACACATGGAGTGTCGACTAAGAACAGTTTGTGGTCCAAGAAATAAACGCTTCAGTGCTGGTACAAATCTTTTAGCTCCCTTGTCACTTCTTTTAGAAGTTTCTTTAACTTTTTTTTTTCTCTTTTGGGGGGTTAGAAAAATGGATTACAGAGGCCAAAGCTTTTAAAACAAAATGGGTAATATATCAGAATATATATATGGGTTTATCATCTATAATTTAACATGACCAGAGAAAATTGCCTACACTCACAACATTTTGTTGGGCCCACGGCAAAAAAAAAAATCTCTGGCACGCAAAACGAATCTCTATAACATAACACAAACACTTTTCCTACAACGTAACTCTTATAAAACCTTATATATATATGGGAAAAACAAGTATTATGTTGTAGGAAAATTCTTAGGTCATGTCATAGAAACAATCAATTGTGGGGAGCACGATTTTTAAAATAAAAGAAAAATAAAAGAATTAATGGGCCTACTTTTATGTATCTGTATGAAAATTGCTTGTGTAGAAAAACATTACCCTATATATATATATATATATATATATATATATATATATATATATATATATAGTGCAAACTAAGTCTAAAAACTCATAGTCTCGTTATAAAGAATCAATTCAACCAAGAAGCTTAAATTGTTGGGTAAAGCTACCTTAATGGTTTTATACTTTTCTAACATGTCCTCTCACATGAGAGTCAATTAGACTTAAGGGTGGACAATGCACAGGTCTACCTACCTGTGCTAACAAACTCCACAAGATTTAATTAATTATTATTTAAATGGGAAACGGTAAGGATTAAACCCATGATACCGAAGCTCTGCTCTGATACCATGTAAAATGTCAATTCAACCCAAAAACTTAAGTTGTTAGGTGAAACTACGTTAATACTTTTTATACTTCTCTAACACTCATGTAACTAATTAAAGTAGTATAAATAATCAAGAGATAAAGGTAGTCAACTTGTACTTTTTTGTCTACATAACTAGTGGAACATAATGCAAGAGAAATATTGAAAATGATTCTTATACACGTGATAGCCTGATAGGAGCCAGGAGAGACACTAATCTTAGCAGGCCGAAGACGCAGAACCTTGAAGAAAAAGGGGACAAACTTTTCTTCAAATGGATAAAAGGATGAGAATATTTCCCTATGGCGATTTAGTGTGAAATTTCTAACTAGACTAGAAGCCAAAACTTTGGTATCTACCACTTAAAAAAAAATTGAACCTAGAAATACCCGTGACAACACTGACGACAGTGTTCCACAAGATAGGCTTTCAATCCTTGAGATCCTAAAGTGCAGGGGGAACTCACATATGACATATCACATGATTCTTGGAAGAGACAAAAAAAATATATATTATCACTTGTCATTTCTCTATCAAACAAAGAAATGGTGTAGAGAGAGTGTGTGACAGTGTGTGATGATAGGTACTGTTGAATGAAGCTGCTTTAGGATTTGCTCATTTTTCAGTTCTATAGAATCTGCGGTTTCAAAGGTACACGTTCAACAACAGTTTGTCGTGGTCGATTCATCAAAATACAAGATGTCATCTTACCCCATACAATGGTAAATAAGTTGTCAAAATGGTCATATGGATAATTTCCTAGGCACCCAATTTTGAAACATAACAATATTGTTACACTTTCTCTTTGTCCAAGAAAAATAAATAAATTACATTTAAATGAGGTTGAATATCTCTAAACTTGTTCACATATCATGTAGAAATCAAATGCTAATAACAGCGTATTTTTTTTCTAGTCAGCAACATGTAACTACCACTTACCAGGAGTTATTTCAAACTGGTCAACTTCACCTGATGAGTGATGCTTAAGGCTTTATTTAATTTCTGTTCAATAAAATACAAAAAAAAAAAAAAAAAACCCTTTTTGATTATCTGATTGTTTGAAAATTTTCAAAGTCAATAATATCTCTAACCCAACCTAATTAAAATCGGCCACGATAAACCCAAATAACAAACAAGAAAAAATTGAGAGAAAAGAAAGAAAAATAAAATAAAATAAAAATAAAAAATAACACAAACTATGAAGGATGGAATAAGAACAAACTTTGTTCACAAACTTACTTGCATAATTGCAAAGAAATTATTTAAAAAAAAAATATTCTTGAATAAAAAATCAAAAGTACATGCTTGATATTTTTACTGTTATGTTATTATTTTATTAAATTTTCTACTCTCACTTCAACCCAACACTACCGCCGGTCAATGTTCTTTATGCCGCCGAAGCATCACCGAGCTTTCAAAACTTATTCTCAAAACTAAATTCATCAAACAAGCATTTAAATATTTTTATTCTGTTAAATAATCATCTATGAAACAATTTAAAAAGAAAAAAGAAAAAAATCAAAACAAAATCAAGCAGGGATATTCTCACTACCAAAATTTTTCACTACCAACTTATTGCCTATCTAATCACCATTAGATTAATATTTTCTTTCTCTTCAAAAACTTTTTAACATTCTCTCTTTGATCCAATGGTGATGTGATAAGTAATAAATTAGTAGTAAGAATTTTTTGTAGTTAGAATATCCTCCCTCGCTAAACTTTTATATTCAACATAAAATTGAATGCCGACAGATGTGACAAGCAACGTTTTATATCTTTGGCATTAATACAGACAAACTAAAGTTCAAACCACAAACTACAAGTTAAATATCCTAGCTATATAGCTGGATGCCAAGCCATCGTACCCATATGCCAATGTCAATAAAAAAAAGTTCTGTTATGGAACTGCACTTTTATCATTATGTTTTTGTTTTTTTGTTTCATTTTTCTCTTTTGCTATGCAATTTAGTACAGAATTCTCAAGTTTCAATAATATGTTTAATTTATAATACATACCATGACTATATAGCATATATAACAAATTTTCCAGAGAAACATCAAAACAAAAGATATACATATGTACTAAGATATCAACACAACACTGAATCATTTGACGGCTAGTAGCATTCATTGCCTGGAATTCATGCTTGGTAGCTGTGCTTATCACCACTATTCAACCCGTACTGCAAACATGAAATAATGACAATTACATTAAGGACACTAATAAAACCAGTAGGTTCAATAGTAATCTGTTTACATTAATAGAATATTCAATACATAGTTATGTGTAAAATTTAAATACACCGAGGTCTAAAGTTACCCGCCTGGGGAGCATAGAAGAGAAGAAAAGACACTACATTCCCTACATTATCGACAAACAAGCACTTGAGAAAAGTCTAAAAAATAAGTTCGAAAACCAAAAACCTATTGAATGTTATCCTTAGACCCAAAAAGCTTAAAATGCAGAAAACCTTGGATCTTGTGGCCTAAATTTTCCAAAACCCATCCAAAATAACAGGGAAAAGAACTCGAATGATCTGTGCAAAAAATTCACATATCCATTCTGTTTCTAATGATGTAAATTGTAATTAAGAATAGTTTAAAGCAACGACAACAGACAACACTGAAAACCCATTTTTTTTTTACGTAGGTATGCAAGTTCGTGCATGACTGCATGCCTATGACACACAGGAGTAAACACCGGAGTTTTGCATCCAAGTAAAAAAGCCAATTAAAAGTTCATATGAAGAATAACTCTACAACCAAATTATGATATGCTAACAGTGAAATTAATTAAAAGGCGACTATAAAATATGTACAGATGCAAAAAACAGCTTGAAATTTTTTGTCATATTAAAAGCTCAGCCTCTCTGGACAAATTCTTGACAACATGAATTAATTTCCTATCACTGAAAGAAATAAATGCCATTAGAGAATATCAATTATCAAAGAAACTACACTTTACAATTACATACCTTCTCTCTCATCCGTGAGCTCCAAATGTCAGAGTGATTTGCTCTGTTATCTCCTTTGCTCAACCCAGAAGGTTGACCAGGTTGAGGATTCAATAGGGGCTCCCAACTTCTATCCCTAACATCATATTCATCCCCATAATCAATATCTGCTCTCCGTGTAGAAATTGTGGCTCGTAAAATTAATGACAATAGTAGAGATAATGCCTGAGGTTGACAACAACAACAAAAAATGAGCAATCACAATAAGTGAGGAAATGGATAAAAGGAAATCCAGAAAATGCTTCACATTCATGCAGATGATACAAGCAATATGCTGAAAATTTAAAACCAAAAGTCATAGCGATCTCATGGTGTCCATATAACATATAATGTAACAACACAGACATGAAATATGCCAGGCAAAGTGTTAATCTGGGGTAAATTTTTGTTCTGTTTTCCTATTTGAACTTTAACAAAGTAAATAGAGCAGCATATTCTATTTCTGGCTCTGCTCCCTATACATTCAAATATCTGTCATCCAAGAACTAAATGTTAAAATCAAACGCAGAACCTACTATCTTCAGAAGTAAAACTAATGTGTGTGCCCACTACATCCTTCCAAATGAAGGGGAGAGGGGGGATCAACAAATTTTCTAGGGAGAAGATTCTGCACAATTCATGGCTCATTGACCAACAATGCCTCTAACATAAACAGGATCACGAAAATAGTCATTGGATATACTTTAGTTTGATACTTTACTCTCTTTCTTTTTCTTTTTTTTTTGAAAAACTACTATTTATAATAAAAAGATCATAACCAAAAAAGCGTAATAGTTTTTATTTATAAATTGCAGTTTTTTAGTTAAAAATATAAATAATTAAAATATTAATGATTGGATGCATCTATGTAAAAGGCCAGTAGCCAATCCTAATCGTAGTGATTGGATGCCACCTGAAATTGGTTAAACTAAATACTAATGGTGCATCCATAAGAACAAGAAGAATTCCTGGGTGTGGGAACTCTTAAGAAATGAAAAGGGAGATTATTTGTGAGGGTTCTCTTACAATATGGGATATTGTAACCCCCTTGGTTCTGATGGGGCTTGCTAAAAGGTTTGGAGTTGGCTTGGGGCCTAGGTATTAGAAAGCTAGTGGTAGAGGGGGATTCTTTAATGGTGCTACAAGTGTTGGAAATTCATGAGGATGACCCAAGAGACTCTCAAGTTGCATCACGTATCAGACAATGGTTACAACAGGATTGGACAGTTAAGAGCTCTCATACAGAGCGGGAGTCCAACAGATGTGCTCATTGGCTAGCAAAGAAGGCAACAAATACTGGATTTGGTTTGTGTAAAGAGTCAATTCAACCCAAAAGCTTAAACTATTGGGTGAAGCTACCTTTAATGGTTTTTATACTTCTTTAACACACCCCCTCACACGAGAGCCCACTGGGTTTGAAGGATAGACAATGCACAGGCCCACCTACCTGTGCTAAGAAACTCCACAAGACTTAATTATTTATTAGTTAAATGGGGGGCGGTGAGGATCGAATCCGTGATACTGAGGTTCTGATACCATGTAAAGAACCAATTCAACCAAAAAGCTTAAACTGTAGGGTGAGGCTACCTTTAATGGTTTTTATACTTCTCTAACAGTTTGCATATTACCATGCTCCTCCTTCTGATATCCAGCACCTGCTGTCTGAAGATATAAGAGGCAAGATGCATTGTTTACCGTTTACTAGGTAATTCTGTTTTTGTTTGGGCGTTAGGGCCTTCTTTATTAACAAAAAGAGAAAAAAAAAGTATTAATAGAATAGTAATATTGCTTATTACTTTATTTGAATGTTCTCTTGTGGATAGTATAGTTTTAGAAATTAAATGATGTATCAGATCATGTGCCAGAATCAGTAATGTTACTTACACAGAAGGAACTCCTCACACGTCTCACAAAAACTCGTTCATTGCCATTTCTCCCTCTTTCCCCTATTTTTTATAATCTATGTAAGGTCTGTGCAAGGATTGCAAAGGTCACGGGTTCAAATCCGAGAAACAGCCTCTTTGTAATTATTTGCAAGGATAAGACTGCGTACAAGGATTGCCTTCACCCCACACTTGTTAGTCGGGTTTAATTGAGGAGTTGTTTGTTTTTTTATGTAAGGTCTGTGCAATAAAATGTTTGTACAACAAACATTTCTGTACCATAATAAAATAAAACACCTATATTGGAATAATTTCTAATGAGCATTAAGATTAATTTTAAGTGCATGTTTGAATTAGTTTATTTTGCTTTTATTAAAAAAAATGAGTTTATCTGGCGCGCACACACACACACACAAAACTTTTCAACTTAAAATATCAATGTTTTTTATACCAAAAAAAATATCAATGTTTTTACAATGAAGCTTCATTACCTTATTTGGAATCTTCAAAATAAATGCATTACTAGCAATTCATGGATTTCAAAGGACGCATTGGATTACCACATAAAATCAACCAATTAGAACTTTAGAACACAACCAAAGTAATAACCAAATCAAGAAGAAAGATTTTGGAGAGTATAGTAAGTAGTAACATATAATTTAGCAAATTAGTAATATGGCTATTACATGGTTCACATTAGTAATGATTAATAATTTAATCCCAAGTTCCAGATCAATTCAATACATAGCTTCTCTTTTCTGTTGTGTTCATTTCTTTTCTTACTCTTTTATTATGTAAACTTATGGAAATCAAATTACCCGGGAGATACCGTGATGGCATTCTATATTGTACTACAAAGTTAACAATACATCTGTCTCCAAGACTTTCGTGAAAGAAGTGAACAATAACCTTATTCAGAGCTGATTCAACAACACATCCAAATTCCTTAAACAATTGAAGTTAATGAACTAAAATTCATATCGGGATGGTGCCCCATACAAATTCTACCGCATAATTCTCCGCCCATGTGTGCTTGCATGCATGGTCTGTCCCAAGCCAGGATAAAGGAGGAGGGTTGGCGTCAGGTTTTGCGAACCGGTCGTAAAAAACAGCTATATTTTTATGTGATGAACCTATATGATTTTTCGTTGGGCGTACCCTTCATAGCGACGCGTTGCATCGGGCCCTGGGTGTAGCGAAAAATGGGCTAGGGTCCTTGCCACAAGGCAAGGCGCTGCATCGGGCCCGGGGTGTAGTGAAAAGTGGGCTAGGGTCCTTGCCCCAAGGCAAGGCGCCAGGTCTTCACCCGGATTTGGTGAGAAGTATGCCAGGGTCCCAACACGCAGATGGGCGAGCGTGGCAAGCAAGCACAGCCCAGGGGTTAAGGATGAGATTGGGCAGCTGGAACATAGGAACCTTAACGGGTAAATTAAGGGAGTAGGCAGATGTTTTTGCTAGAAGAAAAGTGAATATTGTTTGTTTGCAAGAAACTAAGTGGGCTGGAGAAAAGGCCAAGGAAGTGGACGGAACTGGTTTCAAGTTATGGTACACAGGTACTAACAAGAGTCGAAATGGTGTTGGAATTATGATCGATAAAAGTTTCAGAGATAAAGTTGTGGACGTCAAAAGGAAAGGCGACAGGATTATTCTGGTTAAGCTTCTTGTGGGTGATTTAATCTTGAATATCCTCAGTGTGTATGCACCCCAAGTTGGATTGCAACCAACTGACAAAAGCCCATTTTGGGAAGACTTGGAGGAGGTTTTGAGGGGAATACCTAATAGAGAGGAGAAGATTTTCTTAGGAGGAGATCTAAATGGTCATGTTGGTAAAAGCAATGGAGGTTTTGATAGAATCCATGGAGGTTTTGGTTATGGGACGAGAAACGAGCCTGGAGAAGATATCTTGAATGTTGCACTAGCCTATGATTTGATGTTAGTGAACACTTTTTTTCAAAAAAAAGGAGTCACACCTAATCACTTATCATAGTGACCAAAATTGTAGTCAGATTGATTTCTTTCTGGCTAGAAGAGAAGATAGAACTTCTTGTGTCGACTGTAAGGTCTACCCTGGAGAGTGTGTCGCTACGCAACATAAGCTAGTAGTCTTGGATGTTCGGTTCAACAAAGTACTCACAATGAAGAAGAGGGCTCAGAACCCAAGGATAAGGTGGTGGAAGCTTAAGGAGGGAAAAGAGAGAGTTCAATGAAATAATGTTGCACGATGGACCTTGGGAGTTTGATGGAGAAGTAAATGCAATATGGAATGAGATGGCTAAGTGTATTCAAAATTTGAGGAGGGTGTTGGGAGAAAGTAAAGGAAATGGATTTCATACAAAGGAAACATGGTGGTGGAATGGAGAGGTGCAAGAGGCAATTAAACATAAGAAGGAGTGCTTTAGATCTTTGCATAAAAGTCCCAGTGAAGAGAACTTGCAAAAGTTTAGATCGGCGAGAAAAAATGCAAAGAAAGCAGTGCGAGAAGCTAGGGGCAAGGTTTTCGACGAGTTGTATAAAAATCTTGGGAGCAAGGATGGAGAAAAAGGTATTTATAAACTTGCAAAGATAAGGGATAAGAAAAGTAAAGACCTCACCCAAGTTAGATGTATCAAGGATGAAAATCAAAAACTTCTGATGAGAGATGAAGATGTAAATGAAAGATGGTTGAACTACTTTAACAAGCTGTTTAATGGGGATGGAGATACAAGCGAGGTGGACTTGGAGGACGTGTATGATGATATGAATAGAAGATTTGTACGCAGAATTAATACACATGAAGTTAAGGAGGCTTTAAAGAGGATGAAGACTAATAAAGCCTTGGGGCCTGATGGTGTCCCTATGGAAGTGTGGAGAGGCCTAGGGGATGTGGCAATAAAATGGTTGACCAATCTTTTCAATAAGATTCTCCTGACAAATAAGATGCCTGATGCTTTATTTGTGCCATCTACAAAAACAAGGGAGATATACAGAATTGTTCAAACTATAGAGGCATTAAGCTAATGAGCCATACTATGAAGTTGTGGGAGAGGGTTATTGAACATCGCTTGAGGAGAGATACCAAGGTTTCTGTAAATCAATTTGGATTTGTGCCAGGAAGATGTACCATGGAAGCCATTTTCTTGATGCGACAACTTATGGAAAGATACCGAGAACAGAAGAAGGACCTTCATATGGTGTTCATAGACCTTGAGAAAGCATACAATAGGGTTCCAAGGAAAGTTTTATGGTGGGTTCTGGAGAAGAAAAAGGTTCCATCAAAGTATGTAAAGGCAATCCAGGATATGTATGATGGGGCTACTACATGTGTAAAAGCTTGTAATGGAACATCAAGTTATTTTCCTATCACGGTTGGTGTACACCAAGGGTCGGCTCTAAGTCCTTATCTCTTTGCCTTAGTTATGGATGAACTAACAAAAGATATTCAAGAGGAAGTGCCATGGTGTATGCTTTTTGCAGACGATATTGTGCTTATTGATGAGAGCAAGGAGGGCGTTAATAGAAAACTTGAATTGTGGAGAAACACATTGGAATCCAAAGGATTCACATTAAGTCGAAGCAAGACTGAGTATCTGAAGTGTGAGTTTTCTCTTGTACGAGATGAGGACCAAGAGCCCGTGCATTTAATTGGTCAAGAGGTACCCAAAAAAGATGCTTTTAAATACTTGGGCTCTATTTTACAAAAAGGTGGAGAGATTGATGAGGATGTTAATCATAGAATCAGAGCAGGGTGGATGAAATGGCGCAGTGCATCTGGGTTTTTGTGTGACCACAAAATCCCACTTAAGTTAAAAGGAAAATTCTATAAAACGGCAGTAAGACCGGCAATGCTATATGGAGCGGAATGCTGGCCAGCACATAGGCAACATGAGCATAAGATGGGAGTAACAGAGATGAAGATGTTAAGGTGGATGTGTGGTTACACAAAGATGGATAAGATAAGAAATGACGATATTCGACGAAAGGTCGGAGTAATACCGGTTGCCGAGAAGATGAGAGAACATAGATTGAGGTGGTTTGGACACGTGATGAGAAGGCCCCTGGATGCTCCTGTAAGAACAGAAGTTTGTTACCAAGAGCTCAACACAAAAAGAGGCAGAGGTCGGCCGAAACTTACTTGGGGGAAGGTAGTAAAACAAGATTTAATGGAGTGGGATATAGATTGGCGGACGGTATGTTTTAGAACGGAATGGAGAAAAGCTATAAGTATGGTGGAGGGTTAGACCCGTGGTTATTCCTATGTTCCAGATGGACCCTTTTTAGTCCTTTTGCGCTTCACTTCCCCCACTTCTTCTTGTCCCTTTCTTTTTCACTTTTATTTATTTATATATACATATATATATATTTATTATTATTATTATTATTTTTATTTTTATTTTATTTTTTCAACAATTTTATATCTTTCATGTGGGTTCATTTACCACCGACCCCAATTAATTTGGGATAAAGGTGATGTTGATGTTGATGTATTGATGGAAAAAACCCACTTCAGAAGATGATAGATAATATATGGTGCACATTATCATGTCTGAACAATGGTTTATAACCTAGTCATTTACCAATGAGAGGTCAAGAAAAAATGAGCAGATACCAAAACCAAAACAGCAACAGAAATGAATATACCTGAACTACAAGCACAGCAATACCAACCCATTTACATATGTCTAGGTTATCTTCAATGAAAGACCGAAGGCTCTCAAGTTGACCTGTTGGATCGAGCGGAATATCCTGTAAAAGCAATAACATATTATAGGCATTAGAAAGCATTAGAAAGGGACACAAATGTTAACTAGCGCAACCGTATCTATAAAGAGGGTAGGGGAAGAAGAAAGTACCTCTTCCCAATGATGATCAACCGCAATGAATCCCACAAGAGCAGCCTCAAGTAGAAGGAGTACTGTGATGAGTAGAGTGTACTAGCATTTTCAAAAGGTCAAGGAGTGAAAAAAGAAAAGAAAAAAAGAGAGTAAAGTTTGAATTGTTTCCGAGGATTAAACCCAACGGGTGTAGCTCAGTTGGTGACACATGTTGAGTAATTGGGTTCAATTTCCACCAAATACATTTTTAGGGAGAGACAAAGAGCTTTAACTGTGATTAAGCCCTGACTCGAGATTAGTCTCAAAGCCAATTCAAAATATTGAAGCTTATGGGATACTCAGGAGACCGACTAGCCTCAAAGAGATAATTAGAGTCGGTGTAGCAAAAGAAATGTATGAAAATAAATATCTCCTAATACCAAAAAATAAATAAGTAAATATCTCCGCTTTAAGTGGGATACAAAACACAAGCAGCAACCATTAATCAATTCAGCTGCAATGCAACCCAAGAAAGTAATGCAGCACACCAATATTCCCACTCCCATGAAAGCGTAGATGAACCTGTCATCAAGGGAAAAACAGGGTAAGCGAGGAATAAAAATTCATACATATACACCAAATGAATAACCATCAAAACCTTAAAGCAAATCCTTAATGATGAATTGCAGATTAATTATATTGACCCTCCCGTCTCATTCAGACCACCCTTTTCACCTAATACATTGCAATTTCATTCATTATAATTAAATTAGGACACAGTAATAACTAATCAGCCAAGTAAAAGTTTAGTAACAGTTTTCTTCTACTTTTATGATCTTTCAAAGAAAAATGTTTCTCATTTCAAATAGCACAAAGTTATGTCATTTTTAATGAAACTACGTCATTTTGGTACATTTTTACGTTCTCTCTTTCATTTCCTTTTTATTTTTAATTTTATAAATTAGAGAAAATGACAAAACACATCAACGATGTAGTTTCATTAAAAATGACACAAAGTTGTGTCATTTGAAATGAAAAACAAACGTTAAACCCTATTTCGAAAATAAATAAATAAATAAAGGTTAATTTTCCTTTTCAGAACTTACTGAAAGCGAGAAAGTAGTTCAAAGCATTTAATTGAACCATCCCCTACCTTGAACGGAACCAACATTGCAGCATTTAATACCCAAATCAGAACAACTTTATTGATTACTACCTATCAGAATAAATTAAAAAAAGAAAAAGAGAAAGAAATTTCTACAGTAACCGAAATTACTGAAAGAAATATAAAAATTGCGAGAAAAGGGAAAAGTACCAAGGAGCGGGGAGGATGATAGAATCGACAGAGAAGCCAAACCCGTGACGGAGAGAAAGATGAGGAAGAGGAGGAAGAGGTGGTTGGGGCACGTGATGATCCCATTGATTGAACATCCATATTGAGTAGAGCAGAATGGAAACCCCAACGAAGGCTTGAAGAAAATTGAGGAATTTGAGAAGGAAAGCAAGGGAAACGTGGCAACAATTTGGGCGCATGTTAGGTTTAGGGTTCCTGCGCTGATTTCAGAAATGATAAGGATTTGGAAGGAGATAATTAACACACCAATTGCTCAACGGATCCGATCAAGTCTCATCTATGAATCTTCAGCATCCCACCACTTTTTTTTTTTAAATGACGGGATCCACATTCTATAGCATGAATAGTCATTTTCCTACAATATAATACTTCTGTTTCCCTTTTGTTAATCTACAAAGTTCGTTTATTTACTAAAAATTAAGGGAAAGGACAGCCCATCAGTCACCAAATAATATAAGGATTAATCTTTCTGGTAATAGAGATAAAATTTATATATATGAGTGTATGGGATTCATAGTTTTGCATTTTTTTTTTTTTTGTGAAAGGGTTTTGCATCTTTAAATGTAAAGTTTTTTATACATATATTATATTTGTGCTGTATTGTTTTTCTTTTTTATTTTAAATATGGTGGACCCCATATTTATTGTCTCTATCACGTGATAAGAAAATTAAATTATCCTACAACATGATATTTGTTTTTCTCCCTTTGTATAAATTTATATAAAGAAAAGATAAAAAAATATATATTTTATGGGCTATAATATTATAAGAATCAATTAGTGTTAGTATGAATCTTACTACCAACCAAACCGTCAGATAAGTTAGTATCAATTAGAGTAACGTAATTCAGTGGTCATGCTAAGAGTTAATTGAGTAACGTAATTGCACAGCAATATGTGCGTTATACCCTGTCAAAGAAAAAAAATCAGTAATGTAATTTTTTTTATGTAATAATTTTTATAGTGTAGAAGATAAAATTATCTACTATACACATATAAAAATGTGTAAGGTCCATGTGGATCTTTTGAAGAGAAAAAAATAATAATAATAATAAGGATCTGCATAATTTTATATATTAAAATAAGGGTTTTATAATTATCATGTTAAAGGAGAATTGAAATATCATGTTGCATAGATAAAAAATATGTGGGGCCCATGTGTCAGAAAAAATTATATGTAGGACCCATATCAGCATGGAAAATGAAGGGTTCGTATGAAAATTTGAATTATCTTATAAAACGTTAAAATAATTATTTCTTAAAACATAATAAACACTAATTTTTTTTATACCTTTCTCACTATTTTTTTGTTTTATTGAATTGCGTGAGAACTTATATTTAGTTTTTAATGTTTTATGTAAAAATAGCATGGGTAAAGTGTGTGGCATTTTTGAATGTAAGATTGTATCATTTTAAGAGAGAGAAAGAGATAGATAAAGAAGAAGAGAGTTGACAAAAAAATAAAGGTGTGGATTCCACCTCTTTGTAAGAGTAAAAAAAATATAAATTGTGTCATTTAAAGTGATAGACACTTTATCCCAAATACCATACCTCCGGGGCCCGTATTTTGAATTCTGTTAATTTTCAAAAACAAAACTCATCCCCATTGTTCAATAAAAATGGAAGCAGCTTTTAGTACTTGCGTGTGGACTTTTTTCATATGTCAATTGAATGGCCGCAAAGACCGTTTGGATACGATGGGAAATGATAGATCGCCTTCATTAATGTAAAAAAATATTTATTTTCTTGTTTAAAAAAAAAACATTTATTTTTTTAATGAATTTAAATATAGCATAAAAAAATTGTGGTGTTTGGTTTATACACTAATCAAGCCTAATAAGGATATGTTTGGATCGGCTTTCCAAAAAAATGAAATTTTATGTTTTATTTATTTTAGAAGACATTTTTCAAAAATTATAACTATTTTATATTTGGATGTAATTCTTGAAAAATACTTTTAATCAAATATGTTAATTGAATGTTAAAATTAAAAACAAAAGTATAAATTTATTCAAAAAGGACTTGTGAAAATAAATTATGGGAGCAAATTTGATAGTAGCAATGGCGGTGGGGGCAACAACAGCGTGGATACAATGGTGGTAAGGTGGCAGTAAGTAACAGGTGGAGAGGGAAAAAAAAAACTCATTCAAACGGGTTCTAAATAATTTAAATCTATTTTTCTGATTTATAAAAAAGAGATTATATTAAAGTTTAATTAATTTATTTTAATGAACCAGATTTAAAAATTGAGTTTGACTTAATAAAAAAATATAGAGTTTGCACCTAGTTTGTTTAACTTAAACTATTTTACGTTCTTTTATGAAATCTTATTTTGATGTATTTTTAAATTTATTAATTTAATATTTACAAAACATCATGTTGGAATATAAATTAAAAGTAAGAAAACAAGAATAAAAAAATATTTGAACATAAAAGTTGGGTAATTATAATTCTTTATGTGCGATTATAATTTATTGAATAATGAAAATATATGAATTATTGTTGTCTTTACTCTTTTTGTTTTCTTATTTATATACACATTCATTCGAATTATTTATAAATTTTTAATGTTAAGTTTATATAACCTGTGTTTAACACATTTATGTAATAAAGTCACAAGTCTAAAGTTTTAATTAAGCTTGTTTGTTTAATAAAACAAAAGGAAAAGTTCATAAACTCTCGTATGGTTTATTCTTTTACCACTTACACTCATTATGTTTTAGTTTTTATCAATGAACCCCTATGGTATTTTTTTATCCAAGTCCACAACACTCTTAGTAATTAAATTAACTTATCTATTTTACCCTTACGGTATTTTTTCATCTTAGTCCTCTCGTGGTATTTTTTTTATATGCTAAATAGATGGAAAACGATCATATTGTTGGAAAGTCGATTCCCTCAACTCGGTTCAGGGGCTTTTTCATGGAAGTCAATCAACAAGATACTAGATCTCGGATCTTGGCAATCTTACCTTGGCCTGAACTTCACCAAGTCGGGCAGCGCAGCGGAAAAAACAAAAATACAAAGGGGAGAGAGAGAACACAAGTAGATTTTAACGTGAGAAAATCTTCCCCAATGAAAAAGTAAAAACTCACGGGACCTAGTACAGTTCAAACGTCCTCTATGATATTAATGGGTACAAAGAATCAAGATTCACCAAAGTGGTGGTTAACACAACCTCTCCAACAATGGTGATAATCAAATTTCTCTAAAGAAGTTTAACTCTAACTCTCTCTAGAATTCTCTCAAATACACAGCTCAAAGCTTTGCTCACAAATCTCTCAATAATCTTTTCTTATTCTTAACCTAGACTCCACCCACAACTAATGAATATATAGAGGAGGTGGAATCTAGGGTTTAGGGTTTTTAGGAAACCCCTCAATGGACTTGGACTTAGCATTGAAGGAGGAAGCCCAACAAATCTCCCCCTCCGACTTCAATATGTTGGCTTCAGCATCTACCCAACTCTTCCACAGCAATCTTCAAATTTCCTTGGAACCTGCTTCGTCATCATGTCGGACCAATTTTGGTCAGTGTGCACTTTGACGAGTTCGAGCTCTCCACCTTCCACCACATCCTGAATCCAGTGATACCTCACATCAATGTGCTTAGTGCGGGAGTGATAGGTTGAATTCTTTGCAATATGAATTGTGCTTTGATTGTCACATCCCAGCTCGTACTTATCTTGATCATGGCCGAGTTTCATGAGGAACTTCTTCATCCACAGCATCTCTTTGCTTGCCTCAGTAGCGACAATGTACTCAGCCTCGGTTGTCGATAGTGCAACACACTTCTGAAGTTTTGATTGCCAAGAGACAACTCCTCCAGCAAATCTCATCATGTATCCCATCGTCGACTTCCTCGAGTCGGAATCTCCCCCTAAATCAGCATCCGAGTAGCCTTGCAACTCGGTTTTTCCTTCTCCAAATCGGAGGCATAAGTTGGTCGTGCCTCGGAGGTACTTGAAGATCCACTTCACTACTTCCCAGTACTCTTTGTCGGGGTTTGACAGATATCGGCTCACTATTCCAACAGCATATGCCAAGTCGGGTCTAGTGCAAACCATTACATACATCAAGCTTCCGACAGCAGATTGATACGAGATCTTTAGCATCTCGTCTTTGTCTTCATCAGATCTCGAAGATTTTTTCTGGTTCAGCTTTATGTTTCCGGCTAGGGGGTACTTATTGTTTTGCCTTTGTCCATGCTGATTGTTGCGACTTTAGCAAGTGTACTAGTCGTACAAGTAATAAAATGATGCGTAAAGATCGTTCCCACGAGGATTTGTGTTCAAGCACCAACTAACCATTTATAATTAAGTTGAATAAAATAAGAGTTCATTAAGTGCATTGATAATAGTCACCAGAATTTGAATTCTAACTGAAAACAGTAAAATAACTAAAATGTGAATTACAATTTTAAAACAAGTAGTAAGGAAATCAATGTTCTTCAACCATAAATTTATGTAAGAATCAATCCAATTATGAGTTATCTCCAATATGATGTCAATCAATCTTCTTCTTATCACTAAGATGTAATTCCTTATTATCTTAGTTGATATATTGATCAAGGAACCCCAATCCCTTGGTGATTCCCTTCTCAATAAATACATTAATCACTAAGATTTAAAAGATTGCATCAGAGATTCCTATTTCCATTCCTGAATAATAGAAACATTAATGATGAAATTGCCAGTTACAGAAGTAATGTAAACACGTTACACTACTTCCTTAATGGTTAACAGATAATCATAACATTAAATCAACCATACATAAATCCATCCTTGAGTTCCATTGAAATCCTACTACAAGACTAAGACTTTAAGGAACTTAGAAATTTTCAGAAAAAGCTAAAACATTTTATAGTTTTGGACTGGATAACATCCAAAAACTGACACGGGCGCTAAAACGTTCCCTGTTGGACGTTTTAGCATTCAACTTTGACGGATGCCCAACTGCTTTCAAATGTCTTCAGCGCTAAAACATTTGCATTGGACGTTTTAGTGTTGAAGACCAGAATCTTTTTGAACAGCAGACGTTAAAACCTTTGCATTGGACGTTTTAACGCTTGGCACCAGCAATTTTTGGCTTCATTTTGCAGCAATGCGCTAAAACGTTCGATGTGGAGGTTTTAGCGCTCAACACTTAGAATTCTCTCATTCTTCTGAATCTTCTTCCTTCTCTCTTTTGCTTCTTGAGCTTTATTTCCCTACAAGAACAATGTAGATTTTCAATACATCTTCCAGAACTCGTATTTAGGACTTTCTATGACATTGACCCTCTTTTCCATCCATTTAATCACACAAATTAAGCTAAGTTATGCTTAAAAACCTTATAAACCAAGGGTTTATCACATCTCTTCAGAATCTTCTCAATATACTTCTCTTGACTCAGCCACAATAACTTCTTTTGTCTGTCTCGGATAATCTTGATTCCGAGTATCTGCTTTGTAGGGCCAAGGTCCTTCATTGCGAAGGGATGAGCTCAACGCCTTCTTCAGGGCGGCTATCCTCGATTTGTCTTTCCCTACAATAATCATATTGTAAACATATAACAACAAAATCAGAAAATCTTCGGCCTCATACCTCTTCACGGATATGCAGTGGACGGCCTCTGTCTTCTCAACTTGTGATCAGCCATGAAAGATTCAAACTTCTTGTACCACTGCCGAGTTGCTTGCTTTAAGCCATAGAGGCTCTTCTTTAATCAACATACTAAGTCTTCTTGTCCTGGAGCTTGGAAACCCTTGGGCTGCTCCATATATATCTCTTCTTCTAAATCAGCGTGAAGAAATGTCGTCTTCACGTCCATTTGTTCTACCTCGAGGTCCATTGAAGCCTCCATAGCTAACACGGCTCGGACCGAAGTCATTTTCACCGCAGGAGAAAAAATCTCCTCAAAATCTACTCCCTTCTTCTGATTGCAACCTTTCACTACAATTCAGGCTTTGTATCTCGGCTTCTGCTCGTTCTCTTCATTCTTAATCTTGTAGACCCATTTATTTTTCAGAGCTCGTCTTCCTTCAGGTAACTCGGTCTTCTCATAAGTCTGATTCTTGTGCAGAGACTTCATCTCGTCTTGCATTGCATTTTCCCATTCTTTTTTCTCTGAGCTCGTCATAGCCTCATCATAACTCTAAGGCTCACCGTCTTCAGTAATAACATTGTATTCTTCAAATGGGTACCTTGTGCAGGGTCTTCTTTCTCGAGTTGGATATCTCGACTGTTCTTCGGCTTGAGAACCCGGTTCATCATTCCCATCCCGAATATCATCATCAATTCGGACCTCAGTATCTTGGTCATCATCAACTTGTTACTGGTCATCATTTTCTTCATTTTCTTGATTTTCTCCCTCTGCTTCAGTTCAGACAGGAGGAATGGATTCTTCTCGTCTGATAGTAACCCGAACTTTGGGCTTCGAGATGTCATGAATGTCTCATCTTCGTGAAAAAACACATCTCGGCTTCTCACTATCTTCTTATTTATTGGATAACAAAGTCGAAATCCGAACTCGCATCTCGGCGAACCAAGACAAATACATTCTTTAGTCTTCACATCGAGTTTTGCCCTTTCATCTTTAGGGATACGAAAGCTCGACATCCAATACCTTCAATAGATTATAGGTCGCTTTCTGCCCTGTCCAAACTTCTTCTGAAATTTCTCCTTCAAGTGGCCGTGATGGTTAGAGATTGGTCGAGTCAACAACAGTTCTGACGGCTTCCCCCTGATGTGCCTCTGGCAAGTGTGATTTTTCTGTGATAAAATTGACGAGAATTGAGTCATAAGAGAGCAAATTAAATACATATTTGCTAATTATATTGATTCTTTGAATGTCAATAATATTCACCTTTTAATTGTATTTTTACAGGGAAAATAAATGAAGAATTATAAAAAAAAACCTGTTAATGCAATTTTCCACGGTTATAGCACACTATGAGTTCCAAGCATGGCGCGGGTCAGCACCAAATTGGCACAAAAACCGCACCAGATTACGAACTTTGCAGCGAGGACATCAAAGTGGCGCGAGGTAGCAACAAAGTGGCGCTCCTCAGCGCAACAAGACAGAACCTTGGCGCAACCTAGCGCCATTTACGAAAGAAAGTGGCGCTTCTCAGCGCAATAACACAGAAGATTGGCGCAAGGGAGCGCCAAATTACAAAGGAAATGGCGCAAGCTAGCGCCGTAAGTCAGTGCACTGGCGCTAGCTAGCGCCTAAAAGGGAAGGAAGTTGGCGCTAGTTAGCGCCAATGAATAGTGAAAGTGGCGCTAACTAGCGCCATTTGTGTGCAAAAGTGGCGCCAACCAGCGCCAATAGGAAAGTTCGGCGCCAACCAGCGCGGGTTTGCGGGAACAGATCTCCGTCTTTTCTGAGGGCATTTTTGGAAGGAGAAGAGAATATTATAAATGTGACATTTGCTGAATTAGGTCAGCAGACTTGGCAGATCTGAAAAAAGGAAAAACACAGACACAGGTTAAGAGACAGATCTGAAGATTGGAGGAGAAGGGCATTGGATGTTCTTCGTTCTTCATCTACATCTAGTATTTCTTTATCTTTTGTTTTAATTTTATGTTGAATTTTAGATCAGCGATCATGATGTTGATCGGCTAGATCATTTTTATTGTAGTCAGGGTCACCATATGTGAACCCTTGAAACGAAGGATTGATTTGTGATTTTTGGTTTATATAATTATCTTTATTTTTACTCTGTGCGAATTTTATATTCCCTTTGTTAGATTTGATCAATCTGATAGTTGGGGATATTCTGAGGATCAAAAATAGGAATATTGGGGTTTTGATCTCGAAAGGGGGTAAGATAACAATCTGTATGCGTGCTAGGAATAGATGTGGATTGCCGTGATGAGAAACATTGCAAGGAATTGGGGTTTCTCATGGGATTAAAGGGTTAACCCTGCAAGGAATTGAGGGTTAACTACTAAATCTTTTTAGATGATAATTTATCTGAGTGATTATACAAATAATTATTATAAATCAATCTGGAGTAAAAAGCGGGAATCATTTGGTGAATGAACCCTGGCTACAATGCTTTTCTCATATCCTTTTTACAAATCAATTTTCATTTTTTATTGTTTTATTTCTCAAATCAAAAATACAAAAATAAGTCTTTTATTTTCAAATTTGAATTTCCATCAAATTGACAATATTTGTCAAAAACCCTTTTCAATCGTCCATTCTTAAAGGAAAAAGTTTAATTGATATTAGATCCCAATCCCTGTGGAGACGAACTTTTCTTATCACTTTATTACTTGTGCGATCGGTATACTTGCCGGAGAGCATCACCCCCCAGAATGATTTCGGCAATCTGGCATTGGATAGCATACTTCAGACCTTCTCTTCAATAGTTCGGTTCATCCTCTCAGCAAGTCCATTCAATTATGGAGTCTTGGGGGTCATCTTTTCAAGTCGGATCCCGACCGCTCTACGGTATGCATCAAAAGGGTAACAATACTCACCATCATTCTCAGGTCGGACCACCTTCAATTTCTTTCCAGTCTCTCTTTCAACCATAGAATGAAACTCTTTAAAGGATTGGAGTATCTGGTCTTTAGATTTCAACAAATAAACTCACACTTTGCGAGAGTGGTCATCAATGAATGAAACAAAGTACTGAGCTCCTCAAGGGATCTCTTCGACATGGAGCAAACATCAGTATGGATGAGGTCAAGAATATACCTGCTTCTTCTGGGTTGATCCAGTTTTACGAAAGAAACCCGATGCTGCTTTCTAGCTAGGCAGTGTGTGCAACTCCCCAACGCTTGGCCTTTCAACCCGGTCAATAATCTTTTCTTGTTCATGATTTGGAACCCTTTTACACTCGTATGGCCGAGGCGCTTGTGCCATAGCTCCAAGCTAGTCCATCTCGGACACAATTGGCTTCTCTACCATTGGTCTTTCCTTGCATCACGTACAAGAACCCTTACTTTTTACCTCGGGCAACAACCAAGTTTCCCTTGGCCAGCTTCCATCTAACACTACCGAAGTAGTTCACTAACCGACATCGTCAAGCTTGCCCACCGAGATTAGGTTCAATCGCATGTCAGGAACATGCCTTACATCTTTCAACA
Source organism: Gastrolobium villosum (assembly GCA_032173675.1). Classification (NCBI taxonomy): domain Eukaryota; kingdom Viridiplantae; phylum Streptophyta; class Magnoliopsida; order Fabales; family Fabaceae; genus Gastrolobium; species Gastrolobium villosum. Next base: position 67,146 of record JAVKPL010003241.1, read on the forward strand.
CAAGTCGGCACCCAGCATCCGTGGTCAGGGTCACATCACCGACACCAACAATCTTGTTGGTCACTTGATTTCCCATCTTCATGACTCCAAAATCATCACCTCGGTGAGAGGAGAAAAAACTTTGTATGGAAGTAACGTGGAAGGAGGCACCAGAGTCAACAACCCAGGTGTAGTTATTATATGCAACATTCAAATAATTTTCCTCACCAAGAAGGAATATCTCGGCATCCGAGTTGGCAGCCACAACAGTGGTGCTCTTGTCTTCCCTTTTTTTGGGAATAATCTTATCATGCTTCACTCGTCATTCTGCAGAGTCTTGCAGTCTGGCTTCTTATGACCTGACTTCCCACAATAGAAGCACTTCAATTCGTATTTTGGCCTAGATCGGCCTCTGGATTTCTCTCGTCTGTCATGATCTCGACCTCGGCTTTTGTTTTTACCCCGGGAGTCGAATTTCTCTCTATTCCCAGCAACATTGGCTTCAGACGTGCTCAAAAAACCTCATTCTCTTCTTTTGGCTTCTTCATTTTGGAGACTATCTATTACGGCATCCATCTTCAATTTTCTTTCTGGAGCCGAATTACTCAAAGTCACCACCAGAGTATCCAACTTTTTGGCAGCGAGCTCAACAGCAGCAAAACCTGCATCTCGTCATTAATTCTCATCTCGGCTTTAGACAGTTGATTAACAATACCTTTGTAGGTGTTGAGGTGTTCAATCATGCTCTTGTCGACCTCTTATTCCATCTTCACAAGTCGGCAAACCAGATGTGCTTTGTTCTTGGGAGTCTTCTTCTGAATCATGGACTCCAGCTTCATCCATAACTCGTAGCATTCGTGAACTCGGACACGTGCTCAAAGAGACTTTTGTCTATGTATTTCCTGATTGTAGCTACCGCCTTACGACTCAGGATTTTCCACTCCTTATCGGTTTTGCCTGCCGGTCTCTCATCAAGGATAATGGGCTCATGCAAATCTTTGCAGCAAGATGATCTTCCATTATTGGTCTTCAATAGGTGAAATTGTCTACGGTCAGCTTGAACATATCTCCGCCATTGGTTATGCCACTGGTCTCCATCTTGTCTCCCTCAGAACCCGTCGAACTCTAGCTCTGATACCACTGTTGGGAAATCGGTTCCCTCAACACGGCTCAGGAGCCTTTTCACATAAGTCAATCAATAAGATCCTAGATCTCGGATTTTGGCAATCTTCCCCCGGCCTGAACTTCACCGGGTCGGGCAGCGCAGCGGAAAAAAAAAATACAAAGGGGAGAGATAGAGAGAACACAAGTAGATTTTAACGTGGGAGAACCTTCTCCAATGAAGAAGTAAAAATCCACGGGACCTAGTCTAGTTCAAACGTCCACTATGATAATAATGGGTACAAAGAATCAAGATTCACCAAAGTGGTGGTTAACACAATCTCTCCAACAATGGTGATAATCAAACTTGCCTAAAGATGTTTCACTCAAACTCTCTCTAGAGGCCTCTCTTGCTCACAAAGCATATAATTATTATAATTCCTAATGCAATAATGCACTATCAAAACAGGAGAAGAATTTTGGTGGTCCCGGACCACTATTAACTCAGTGGTCCAAACCAATCAAAATGAGACAACTATTGAAGAGAGAGGAGAGAGGAGAAAAAAAATAAACTTTTGCCTAAATGTCACTTACTGAATGGAAGGACCACATAGAGCCTGGAGCACCAAAAAAAAAATCAGGTAGGCTCACTTTGGAGGCTTTTTGACCTTAGTAATCTCATTTGCATAAGGTTTTACTGGAATAATTTCTTGGTGAAACATATTACCTATATAATGCATAACGACGCGGTACTGTGTCAATCACTTTAGGACGTGACACTTTAGCAACCTCGTCTTTTGCATTTGTTCCTGACCACTGGGTCGTGATGCCCTGGCAATCACGTCCTATTCCCAAGACGCAATGGTGGGAGGCACTAGACGCACTGACACGCAGCTGAGAGGGTACCACGTCTTGGGAATAGGACGTGATTGACAGGGTATCACGTTCTAATGGTCAAAAATAAATGCAAATGATACGGTTGCTAAAGTGTCACGTCTTAAAGTGATTGTCACAGTACCGCATCGTTATGCATTATATAAGTAATACATTTGACCAAGAAATTATTCCGATAAAATCTTATAAAAATGAGAGTACTAAGCTGAAAAGGCCCACTTTGGAGGATGAAAAGAAAGAGGCTCAGATTTTTTTTCTTTTTAATTTAGAAAAGCTGGGATGATGTCCATTAGGCTCAGTTATTAATGTCATTCACATGGGTGCTCAACTCCATACATAGAGCTTTTTCTACCGACCCAATAAATAAAAACAGTTACATTATGACGATCGCACGGATTGTGTTGGGGTCGGTGGTCAACAACAACAATTGCATTTATATTAAGACAATCGTTATTGACTTAACGGGTGTAGTTTATATTCGCAACATAAATTGATCATAGAGTGGAAAGAAAACTCGAATTTAATTCCCATCAAATATAATTAGAATCGCCATACAGAAAAAAAAAAGAAAAAAAAAACAATCGCATGTATTTTTAGAATAGTTTAAAAATAAAAACGTATAAATTTTAAAATTTTAAATATATAAGATACTATACTTTTATTAAAAAAAAATATTTTTTAGGCCTTAACGTGAAGTTACCGTATTTGTTTTCATTGATTCGTCAATATTAGAAAGGAATCAGACGCCTGCCCCTAGCATTCTGTCAATCAAATGAAAATTTAATGCAAAGAAAGTAATATGTCCTTAATTATTATTATTTTTTAAAGTCTGATGTCCTTCAATAAATGAAAAAAAACAGTGACTAGCTATTGATATATTTATCAACAATGATTGATTTATGACAAGGAGTTTCTTTCCCTTAATTAGAAGTTTAAAATTCAAATCCTGAAAATAAATTTGGGAGGTTTTAGAAGTAGTTAATTTAAATTATCAAATTCGTTTTTAAGCACGTTTTATTTTGTCTACCAAATTTTTTTTTATCAAATATATGATTTTTTAAATATTTCCTTATAAGAATTCAGGACATTGCTAACTAATATTAAAAATTATTTTTGTTTAAAATTAAAATTATTTAATATTTTTCTGCAATATTGCATTAAATGACAAATAAAAATGAACAACATACAGCCATTAAATGAGGAAGATATTTTAATTATAAAATTCTTGGTTCAACAGCAACAACCTTTTGTATCTTATTCTATATTCTTGAATTCTCAAATAATAATAAAAAAGAAAAGATAGTAAAGGGAGAACATATAAATATCAGAATGGACGCTGCATGGAGAACATTTTTAGCGCTTCTGCATCACCAATTACTGAAAAAAAATCCGACAGCATGATGCATTAAAATTAGCTGTTTATACTTGGTTGACTAAGTTTACTATATATAGAGTAAGTACTAGCAATAAGTGAGTTCCTCATTCGTCAATACAATAAATTCAAATCTTTATGGGGGTGGCAACGAGACAGTAACCCATAATAACAGTTAAAAATAAAACATCAGTTGGCAGCTGAGCTCTCAACTGGTGCAGGATCAAACCCTGCCTCAAACAGTTTCTTGAAAATCTTTGGGGCCAGAGGATTAGCCAAAAATCTTCGGTTGGGGATTAGTCTCGTCCTTTCTCCGGTTGCAAAGCTTAGTGCACATAATGTCACAACGAGGGGCTAGCCCAAACGGGCTGTACGCCGAGAGCATGGTGCCCGAAGAATGTTGAATATATATAATATAAAACTATAAAAGGTCTATTATTTGCAAATTTAAATTAATAAATGATCGACTTTCAATAATTTTATATTATATTTTCAAATAATATATTATAAGACATTAAAGTGAAGACAATAGCATGGGGACTGAGTGATGGGAGAGGATTCGGTTCGAATTTCACCAACATCACTGGGGAAGGGCATAACTACCATAATCCTTGTAATGGCATCTGAACTCTGGATTAGTCGCATAGGCGGCTCAAAGAGTTGGAGGTTATGATTCGGCTCAAAGAGATAATTCACATCAGTTTAAAAAAAACAAAAGTGAAGAGAAATCACAGAGAGTTCAATTTCGAGTTGAAATAATATTTTACAATACTCTATGCCACTTCAAATACAAGAGAGCCTCTTATTATATAAGACCACTTCATCCAAGTCCTAGAATGCGCGCACACACACACACAACAATCTTCACTCAAATAAACAAGCACATATATACGTTCATCATTCATTAAAACTAAGTAATCAAACTCTTCATCGATGATGTCAAGCATGAGAGTGGTTCTCATCATTCTCACCCTAATCAACACAGTTGCTCCAAAGAGAGCAGAAGGTGCTCCTCGTGCTTTCTTTGTGTTCGGGGACTCACTTGTTGACAGTGGCAATAACAATTACTTGCCAACCACCGCACGCGCCGACTCTCCTCCCTACGGAATCGACTATCCCACCCGTAGCCCCACCGGTCGCTTCTCCAATGGCTTCAACCTCCCTGACCTTATCAGTAATTTCACCTTTATTTTTATTTATTTTTTGTTCATGTTCATGTTCTTTGCACCTTGAATGTGTTACAACTAGAGTTTATCCTCAGATATTAAAATTCAACGTGATGGTGTAAAGAGAATTTTTTTTATATATCTATCTCTCTTTTATAAACATCAAATAAGTCTCTTTTATATAAGGGATCATTTTCCTACCTCACCCAAAGCGAGACTTTTAGACCCTCGTGCCAAAGGATTTTTCAAGAAAAATATTGTTACATTGATATACTCCACCTTGTCAAGAGAAACATACACAAGTTGGTCAATAATGTTGGGCTTCCTCCTTCAATTCTAAGCCCAAGCCCCTATTGAAGGGTTTCCTAAAAATCCTAACTCTAGATTTCATCTCCTCTGTATATTCATTAGTTGTGGGTGGAGGCTAGGTAAGAGAACAAGAATGAGAGAAAATTATTGACAGATTTGTGAGCAAAGCTTTGAGCTTTGTATATGAGAAACCTCTAGAGAGAGTTTGAGTGAAACATTATTGAGAGAGTTTGCAATTATCATCATTGTTGAAGAGATTAGAGAGATTGTATTAACCACCACATTAGTGAATCTTGATTCTTTGTACCCATTATTTTCATAGTGGACGTTTGAACTCCCGTGTGTTTTTACTTCTTCATTGGAGCTCTCTCTCCCCTTTATATTTTATATTTTCTATTTTTTCGTTGCGCTCTCTAGTGAAGTTTATATTTTTATTTTTTGTTGAGATCCGAAATCCAGGATATTGACTTCCACAAAAAAGCCTTAGTGCCGAGCTGAGGGAATCGAGTTCCCAACTAATAAACACTATTTAACATGTTTCCGAAGAGATATATAAATACAAATTTTTTATCACAAATTCAGTTGAAATTTTAACATTAAGGATGCATTCTATGCTACAACACATGCATGTTATTATATATGGGTTGTGAGTGAAAAGTGAATATTGTTGTAGGTCAGCATATTGGGTCTGAACCCACATTGCCATACTTGAGCCCTCAACTCACCGGACAAAAGCTCTTGATTGGGGCCAATTTCGCTTCCGCGGGGATTGGAATCCTTAACGACACCGGCGTCCAATTTGTAAACCTATGTTTTCTCTCTATCTATATATTCATATAACATTATAAATATTACTTAGTTAATTAACATTTGAAACAAAGTTTGATTAAAAATATGGGGTATTGCATTTACAACGTTCAGGTGGGGATCATAAGAATGTTTCAGCAGTTTGCATTGTTCCAGCAATATCAGCAAAGGTTAAGTGCAGAGGTAGGAGCAGGAAAGGCAAAGAAAATAGTGAATGGAGCATTGGTACTGATAACAGTGGGTGGTAATGACTTTGTTAACAACTATTTCGTGACTCCAGTCTCTGCCAGGTCTCGCCAATTCACTGTCCCCCAGTTCTGCCGCTACCTTATCTCTGAGTATCGAAAAATTCTTATGGTAATTCTTTTTTCTTTTTTCATTTCTAACTTATATTTATTTTTATGGGATCTATTAATCTCATGTTCCATGAGATAATTATCTCATGCAACAGAGATAAGATAGTGGGGTCCACTAGTTTTTCTAAAAAAATAAAAAATAATGGACCCCACTATTTTATCTATGTTACCTGAGATAATTATCTCATGTAACATGAGATAATTATTTCCTTATTTTTATATGTCAATTATTCAATCACATACTAGGGGGGCTTTTTTTAAGCCAAAAACTGCTCATTTTTCTGCTTTTAAAAAAACAGAGGAAAAAAAGGTCAAAATTTTACTTTTTTTTGGAAGTTAAAAAAAATTTATAAAAAGAACATAAGTCAAAAATCAATTTTTTTTTTCAAAACCCAAATATTTTAAAAAAAATATAAATAATTTTAGTTTTTGTAAAAAAATAACACTCCTAAAATAAGCAAGGCATACAAAACAATTTTTTAACCGACCATTCAAACGAGCCAAAGAGAAGAAAATAAATGTTCATTCTTAAATAAGAACTTAATATTTGATATGTATAAAATGGGGAGGGTTATATTTATAAATTTTTTATTTATAAACTCTTACAAATTATACTATGTATTTCCGAAAATACACTAGATTACATTGTGTACTTCTGGGAGTAGATAATGTAATTAGCAAAATTTTATAAAATAATTTGTAAACGGATATTTCCCGGTATAAAATTACTGAAGCCATGTTTCTTCTTAACTCAGGGCATAGAGGTTTTTATTTTTTATTTTTTATTTTTTTAAAGTCTCCCATTACACAAAAAAAAAAAAAAATGATTACTAGCTAGAAATGCAAGGTTTTTGTTTTTCCTCTTTCTTTGAAGTTATCAAAATGCAAAGTTCATCCTCTCTTTTTTTGTTTTTCATATACTGCAATCCTATTGATATGGTCTCATTTAGTTGAAATGGTACAATGAATGATAATGCAGAGGTTGTTTGAGTTAGGAGCAAGAAGGGTGCTTGTTACCGGAACTGGCCCACTGGGCTGTATTCCTTCTCAGTTGGCTACAAGAAGCACAAACGGAGAGTGTGTTGTTGAGTTACAACAGGCAGCACTGACTTTCAACTCCCTCCTGGTCCAACTCATCACACAACTCAACACCAATGTGGGCTCTGATGTTTTCGTTGCAGTCAATGCTTTCCAAATGAACATGAACTTCATCACCAACCCTGAAAAATTTGGTCTCTCTTCAACATTTACTTAATTTAATTTCCCTGCTTTCTATTTCTTTCTTTTGAAATTTTACTTATATTTGTGTTTCATTTAATAAGATCTATTGAGATATATAAAAAACCATTAAAAAAGCCTTCATCCACCAGCTTCTGGGTTGAATTGATTCTTTACATGTATCAGAGCATTGTGTCCCGTGTTTGATCCTCGCCACCCCCACTTTCTCTCAAGTGAAATTTCTTTGTTCGCACGACCTGTGTGCATTGTCCACCCTTCAAGCCCAGTGGGCTCTCGTGTGAGCATGTTGAGATATATAAAAAAACCATTAAAACAGTCTTTCACCGACCATCTTATGTTTTTGGGTTGAATTAGTTCTTTACACGATCTTAGTTATAGTCCAATGTTTCTAGCTAAATGTAGCCACCAATGCTTATGTTCAATTGTTGTTGTGAACAGGTTTTGTTACATCAAAGGTAGCATGTTGTGGTCAAGGTCGCTTCAACGGGGTGGGAGTGTGCAATTCCTTGTCAAACTTGTGCCCAAACCGTGATGTCTATGTATTTTGGGACCCTTTTCACCCAACTCAACGTGCTTCGGGGTTTATCGTCCGAGACATCTTTAGCGGAACTTCTGACTATATGTTCCCTATGAACCTTAGCACCATCATGGCCATGGACTCCAACATCTAACATAAGAGGCCTTTGATTATATCATTGGTCATTGAATGTGATTCCAAAATACAGAATGGCACAAAAGCTTCATTGCAATTGCAATTATATGTGCTTGGATCTGTGATTTACTATTACCCTTGTTAAGCTTTCCAAATATCATATATATGCATATGCAGTATCACTTCTACTTTGTGTAATAATGCTATGTCTACCTCCAATGAAATGGGTGAAAGTTTCGTTGTAATTTAAATTTAAAATCTGAAGTTATCTGCCAATAGTTTATGTTTTGATTTATTGTTAATTTGTAATCTGGTCATTTTACTTTCAAAGTATGTTACAATCTTGCGAGAGGCTTAAAGGGACATTATCAAAAATAATACTCCTTCGAATTCAGAGCCGAACGTTATCTTTAATATCTAGCATAGTCTAACAATGTTGGGCCAATGTAAAGATACACCCTAAGACAAAAACAGTTTTGGAGTGACCTGTTTAATAAGCCACATTTTAAAAAAATAATGGATCCAGCCTAACTAAACCTAATAATTTTGTTAGGTCCATTTTAAAAGGGAAAAATGTTTATCTTATTAAATGACATAATTTATATCTTTTCACCCTTACAAAAAGGTTGGACCCATACATTTGTTTTTTTTTTGTCAATTCTCTCTCCTCCTTTATCTATCTCTTTATCTCTCTTAAAATGACACAACTTTACATCCTTTTAAATGATACACACTTTTCCCTTTTAAAAAAATCCTTTTTTTGTTTTTTGTTTTTTTGGAAATAAGGGAAGTAAACAAAAGCAACTATAATCTACAGAATTAAAAAATCTTCTTAGGACGTTATCTGTGTGAAGAGAAATAAGACCACTTAATTGTAATCATACAATTATATATAAAATGGTCAAGATTGGTTTTACTTAAAATTAATTTTGACGGTCCTTATTATATTAAATGGTCAATTTTAGCTCTTATCAGTTATCACGATTTTGTTGTCTCACTTGATCATCGATGTAAATATCGAATGCTTATACCATTTAATAACTTTTTTTTTATACAAAATATATGCGATATTATCTTGAGAATTATGCACATCGAACTTTAGATAAATTGGACATTAAGCCAATAGATTTGGCCTAGTAATAAAAGGTTTGAGTAGGTTGTAATAGATTATGTGTTTGATTCCTAGTTGTTAAAAAAGAAGAAGATAAATTGGACATTCATAGTTATGGAATATTATAGACTGACATTTATTTATATTTGTTGGGAGTTGTTCCTCCTTCAATTCTTGGCTCAAGTCCCAAGAAATTGGAACTCTTCATTTTTGGTGCAAGGGTCATAACCTTTGAGTGGTTCAATGTCTTTTCATTAATGAAGGTGCAAGGTTCAAGAGATACATCCTTTGAATGGTTCAATGTCTAGAACCATCTCCTTCCTTTATATAAGCATGTAGTGTGTAGGGGATAATTTTAAAGGGATAGAATCCGTTTACAAATTTTTTTTGCAAATTACACTAGGTACGACCGGTCATACACTACATGATTAAAGTATGACCGGTCGTATTTAGTGTAGATTGTAAACAAAAAAGTTTGTAAATATAAAGTGCCCCAAATTTTAAATCCTACAAGATGATAAACTTCAAATCTTTTAAAAAACGTTAATTTCTTTATAAATGTTTTTGTCTATTTTAATTGCCTAACCAAAAATAGGAATGGACCATTCCATTAATTCCATATTTCCAACCAGGCTCTAAATTCTTAAGGTGTTAGAAGTTCCACCGCAAGGCTGTCTTGGCAGATTATGGTGTGATACCATAGGGGTGGGGTGGCCTAGAATATGTAGTTAGAGTGGTTTTCTGCTTTCTTTTGTTTCCTTGTCTGTCTCAAAAAAATAAAAAAATATCTTACAAAGCTTTGTATTTACTGTAATAATCAATTAATCATATCAGGATATAGGCATTTCTGTTGTCAACGATCTAATTTTTAACATTAACAAGTGTCCACCCTGGACCTGCACGCCATCTTAGTCATAGTAGAAAGTCCAAAAATCTCATTTTTTGAAATATAGGAGAGTGATTCCAATTAACGGTGACCCATAAGAAGATGGACGGATTTGAATCTTATTGGAATGCAAATACCAATTTTTTCTCCTTATTATAACATAAAAATTGTATATCATACATTTGGTTCTACACGAGCTCTGTATCCTACTTTAAATATTCATTTATTAAACTTAAATTGAACCATGCATATGTTTCAAGAGTGCGGAATTAGGGATGCAAAATTTGTGCGAGCGGTATTATTTACTAGTAAATTATGTCATCGAAGCAAGTAAAATATTACATGAAAGCTAAAAGCTGTTAAATATCAAGATACAAGAGGAATTGATAGCAATCCTTGTTGTGTTAAACTACACAACATTGGTTCTATTATATAGCAAACCAATTGAAGAATACAATGAGACACACACAATGTGGGACTAACACTCTTAACACAATGAGACACACACAATGTGGGACTAACACTCTTAACACTCCCCCTCAAGCTGTAGCATATAGATCATATGCTACAAGCTTGATACATAAATAATACTCCTATTAGGAACCAAAAGCAACAGTGCTACATCAACAAAATGAAATGACCAAGTAACATAACATCAAAATAAATCTCCTATATGAGAAACCAAAAATCAACAATGTGCTAAAAATGGCGTCGGAATGAACATCAACATGGAAGATGCCGGAATGATCATCGACAAAGACATCTGTGCTGGAATGACCATCAGCAACATGGACGACGGTATGAAAGATGCCGGAATTATCATCGGCAAAGACAACAGTGCTGGAATGACCATCAGCAACATGGACGGTGCTCCCCCTCAAGAGGAACTTCGGTGCCGGAATTATCATCGACAAAGACAACTGTGCTGGAATGACCATCAGCAACATGGAAAGTGCTCCCCCTCAAGAGGAACTTCGGAGCCGGAATTATCATCGGCAAAGACAACTGTGCTGGAATGACCATCAGCAACATGAAAAGTGCTCCCCCTCAAGAGGAACTTCGGAGCCGGAATTATCATCGGCAAAGACAACTGTGCTGGAATAACCATCAGCAACATGGAAAGTGCTCCCCCTCAAGAGGAACTTCGGAGCCGGAATTATCATCGGCAAAGACAACTGTGCTGGAATAAACTTCAGCAACATGAACAATGCTCCCCTGAATAAGAAGCCAAAATAAAGCCAAACAATGGCAAAACCAAATAACATCCACCGACAGTACATAAGAAAAAAAAAAAATTCCATGAGCTCCATGAGTCTTCACAAACCTGCAAAATGAGAAGTGAAAGAGAACAAGTAGACAGATCTGAAAATAAAAATATATCAGAGAAGAAGAAAAAAAAAATGACCAAAACGCAGATCTGGAAAGCAACACAGATCTAGAACGGAAATGGCCGGAGAAAAGGAAGACACGGTCGGAGAATGGACGATGCGGCCGGAGAATCAGCCACGATCGAAGATGATGACCGAAAAAGAAGGAGACACTACCGGAAAAAGAGAAACACTGCCGGAGGAGATAAAAAGACACAGATCTGAAACGTGAACGATCTGGAACAACGGTCTGAAATGTGAACGATCTGGAACAACAGAGATGGATGATGCGACCGGAGAATAAGACATGGTCGGAGAGGATGACCGGAAAAGAGGAAGACGCAGCCGGAAAATTCCCAGATCTGAAACCAAAAAAAAAAAAAAAAAAAAAATGATCCAGCCGGAGAATAAACGCAGTCAGAGATAAAAATAAAAACGAAACAGATCTGAAAGAGAAAGAAGAAAAAAAAAATGTAATAGAAGGGAAAAGAAATGAGACAGATTCGGATGAAAAACCAGATCTGGAAAATTCAAAAATCAATGGGAGAGAGAAGAAGGAGATGCTGCTGGAAAATAATGATAACAAACGAAACAGATCAGTGACGATGCAAAACGAAAAATGCATGCAAAATAAAAAATAAAATGAAACAGATCTGAAAGAAAAAAAATTGCAACAGAAAGAGAAAAGAAATGAGACACAGGACTGGATGAAAAACCCAGTAGAGAGAGGATGATGACCCAAAACAATGAAGAAATCACAGATCTAGGACAAAGAAATAACAACGAGAATCCCTCAAGGAGGGTGATATCTCTCTATAACCATATTGAAATTATGGAAAATATGGAAAAGTGAACTAAGTTAAGCGGATTAAGATTCCTCTTGTTAGGCTCTAGATACCATGTTAAATATCAAGATACAAGAGGAATTGATAGTAATCCTTGTTGTGTTAAACTACACAACATTGGTTCTATTATATAGCAAACCAATTGAAGAATACAATGAGACACACACAATGTGGGACTAACACTCTTAACACAATGAGACACACACAATGTGGGACTAACACTCTTAACAAAAGCTATATTATTAAAATTTATATGGTTGGATAAAGATGCAATTCTTTTAAAAGTATGATATTAGGAGTTCAAGTGTGAGTGGGAAAGCTTCACATTAATTAGGACCGAAGTAAGTGAAGAACAATTCATGAACTTAATGTCAAGATTTTGAGTTAGGATATAATATAGGATAAGATACCGTCCCTCATGGCATTAAGTTTTGCCGTGCCTCGTTTTTTTTTTTTTAAATATTCCAATCAATTCAGTATTTCGCAATTAATACGATTTGGAGCGGATCCAAGATTAAAGTTTTAAATTGAGCTACCACCGTTTGGTCCGTGCGTCGTTTAAATACTCAAGGCATACCAAAACTCTCAATCTGTCATCAGCCAGCCTGTAAAGGGGAAAACTATATCATTTTCTAAATTGAACTTGCATAATGTTGGTATATAAAGCCTAACGTGATGATGCAAAAGCGAACAACTTTGTTTTTTTGTTTATATCCTTTCCTTATCTTGAACTATGTCCAAAACCGGTTGTTGATTAAGCTTCATCATGAAGTTAGCCTTTCTCCCCACTTCTAACTGCTTCCATAATCCAATGATAAAAAATTCTCTCTTCTAAAAATTCATTTAACAAATATAAAATGCAATTGAAAGACCCGTGAACAAACAATTTCAAGATATTATTATCAGGTGTAACTTCCTTATCTTTATATGCATTCTTTGTCATCACTACCACATAAAAACGACCATCATTATTTCTAGTTTGAACACTGCCATTCGACAGCATGACCAAAATAAATAATAAACAAAACAATTAAACTTTATTCACACTTATTTTCCATAAAGTTTTCTTGCATCTGCCTGTGACATTAGGGACTTGTATTAACGTGTACTGATGTACAACTTACATCAAAATTAAGTTAGCTGTGTACTCTGAAATATCCAACAAGTCAGACTACAAGTAATATCATGCCAATTTTTTTTTTTTTTAAATATTACAATTTAAAAATTATAGTAATTTGAAACCAAAATGGGGCGCAACTAGGGGTGCTAAACGAGCCAGGGGTGTTACAGGGGTTTTTGCCTCGGCTCGGGAAAGCCTGAGCTTACATGTATAAAATTGATTGTTGGACCCAAGCTTGGACTTGTATAAAAGTTCGTTTAATAAAAAGGCCTCAGACTCCAATTCAAAAGTTCGGCCTTAGAGCCTCTCAGGCTTGCCTAATATATTATTTTTTATTTTTATTTTATTTTTTTATACTACTTGTGATAGCCCTCTCTCTCCTCTCAATTCATGTCATCCCATTTTATTAATTAAATAGACTTTTTGAATGATTTTATTTTATAATATGCTATTTGGATATACATTAAATTTATGAATATGTATGGAATTACTACTGTTGTTGATTGTAGATTTTGTTTGGATAAATTTTTGTTGTCTTAATTTTTTAAAACAGGCTAACAGGTTAAATCAGACTTTTATTTTTTTGTAAATGAGTCAGGCCACAGGCTGATATTATATTCGTAACATGTAACAGGCTAAGGCCAGTCTGACACATTTGAATACAGACTCGGTCCGTTAAGACCAAAACTTGGCTCGACTCGACTTGTTAACACCCATAGGCGCAACTAGTCGAGGAGCGAATGAGGTTAACATTATGATGATATGTGATACAAAATTGTCAAATTTTTATGGTAAAATTTTAGAAAGTCATACTTTTTGTTTTGGGTGTCCAAATTAGGTGAACTTTTTTTATTTCACAAAACTTTTTTGTGATCTAACACTGACAAGTACCCTTCTAGTCAAAAAAAAAATCAAAAAAATGCTTCATTATGTCTCGTTTGAAACATTTTATTTATGTGAATGAAGTTATTTAATTCCTACTCTTATTTTTTAATTATCTAACAATAACAAATAATCATGACTTATTATGCATAACTCAACTTGTCAAAAAATAGGTATTTATATTCCAAAATTTTGTACAATGTCAAGATCTCTACGGTATGCGTAGGATTTGTGGATTGAGGATAATTTGTATAATCTCTTTAATAAGTTGTATGATTACACAATTATGTGAATTTGCTAGCGCGTATATCTCAAAAAGTTATGTATAATAAAAAAAATCACCTGATTTGAACATCTAAGGCAAAAGTTATGGTCTTCTAAAATTTTGTGCCACATATCATCCTCTCGTGAGTCGTGCTCAAATTTGGGCGGAACACAACACCATTCGCATTTGAATTTAGGTGCAACCAGTTGCGCCCAGTGTTATAAAACCCCGCCCCACCCCCGTGTCAACCCTGACCCCTCCACTGTGAGGGTACAAGTTCGACCCTATATGCATATCGACCCCTCTGATCCCCAAAACCCGACCGAGTTTCAGTGACTCCCGGGTCAGAGGGGCCAAAGAGGGTCATTGCATATTTTTTTTTTAAAAAAAAAAAAAATCCATGAAACAACATTGTTTTATTAAAAAAATGCTTGTAAACTAAATCTAATCATTCTCTTCTCTCATAGTGACCTAAATGTTTTCAATCTTCACCTCGCTACCGTGAAACTTTTAGAAAAGATAAGAATTTTACCCATTCAAATGAAATTTTTACGGTCATCGATGGAAAACAAAAATTCATTCTTACTTCCTTTAAAATTTTCTCTGTTAGAGACCTTCTCAAAAGAGGCAAAACCGGGTCAGCGTAGTGACGCCATTTAGAATATGAGTTGCGTACTTTGGTATCTTGATACTTTAATTAGATTGCATAATATTGACTTGTGGTTGTAATTGATGAATTATGTTAATTATATTTTGAATCTTTGATGATTGGTGTTTATTTTTTTTATATAGGATATATATATTTATATTTTTGTAACATATAAAATCGGGTCAGCATAGTAACCACATGACCCCCCGGTTGAACCTGTGACCCCTGACCTCAGCCGGGTCGATGTCCGGACCGGGTTTTTAAACACTGATTGTGCCCCATTTTTGGGCGTGACTAGTTGCTACACATTCATAAATAGGTTTCAAATTACTACAATTTCATAATTATTTATTTAAATACAATAATTTATTTTTTTTCCCGTAATATCATTGTTATGTTATATAGTGGCGGAGCCACGTTATACGTGGGTGTGGCCTCGATCCGAGCTAAATTTTAACAAATTGTTTTTATCATGTATAATTATACAATTAATCATAAGATGGCCCAGTCTAAAATTGTAATTTGGTCCGGGCTAAAATTTGTAATTTGGCCATATCAAAAAATTACAATATATTTGGTGAGAAATTTGGGTAAGTTGTATTAAGTTATGTGTTTCATTTCCATTTATATAAAATAATTAAAATATAGGAAAAACTTCAAAAAAATCCCAATAACTTTCTTCATAATCATTTTCTTCCTTTCCAAAATTTTGAATCATTTATCCCTGACAAGTTTTTTTTATCATTTACCCCCCTAACTTAGGGGGTAAATGATAAAAAGAACTTTAAGTCATGGGGTAAGTGATAAAAAAATCTAAATAAGAATGTAAATGATTTAAAAATTTTGTGAGGGGTAAGTGATAATTAAGAAAATTAATAGAGTTTTTTTTGAAGTTTTCCCTAAAATATATTGAATAAAATTTAAAAATATTTAATAAAATTATAATTCTTTTTTATGCTTGCTCAAGTGTTTTATATTTAATATAATTTAAATATATTATGATATAAACTAATTAAAATTTAAAAAAATGCACATATAATTTTTTGGCCCTGGCTCCGCCACTGATGTTATGCGATTAATTTAGACTTAATTTCCATAACTTGCATTGAAGCCCAGTTTTATCAAAAACTTGGTTATTTGATCAATTAACGCGAGCGAATTGGTTCTCATAAAGTTTGTGGTGCAATTTTACTTCCTCGTTCTTTCTAATGCATTGGTGTTGAAAATGTTCAAGTCCAGTCTTGAATCTGATCTGCCTCCATTTTAAACTGTACTTGTGTAGTTTTACTTGTAAGTAAGTCAAATTGTTGATGCACGTTTGTACTAAAAAAAATAAAAAATAAAATAAATTTGTTGATGCACGTTAATATCTCTATCCATTTGTTACATGCAATGTTTCTTTTTTGGGGAAGGGGATTAAACTGGAAATTGTATTAATAACTCGTAATCATATGCTTCAAAATGAAATAAAAATAATTCAGTGATTTTCTAATACAATGTTAAGTTTGAATGATTCTTTTACGAGGCTATAAATGAGTAAATACTTAATTAAAAAATAATCTAACGACACATATTTGAATACTTGATCATCTTTAATTTTGTATTTGTTTTATTTTATAATTAGGATATATCTAAATTTCTTTGGATATAATTATTAGGTAAACTTACATGTTAATTTGTAATTTAAAAAAAAAATTAAACATTTTTTAGAAAAATATAATATTAAGAAAAATTTAAATAATTTTTAATAAACATATTATTACATTAAATATTAAACATTTCTTTGTACAAAATTAAACTTAATTCGGACAGAAAATGACTGCCAGTATATATCTGATTTTAAGGAAGTTCTTTCTTTCTTTTTTCTTAAGAAGATCCTTTTTTATTACTTCGCGGTTGATGACTTAACGCGAAGCATTAGTAAATTTTAGAATAAAGCAAATACTATTTTCATTTTCGTCCTTTACAAAAAAAAATATTCATATTAGGAACCAAATTGGGTTTTCATTTAATTTGTGAGGGACCATATTTTCAAAGAACTGTAGACCAAAAGTTGACTTTTTATTAGTAAGGGATAAAAATGAATACAGTATATTTTGTTAGGAAGCAAAGGAATTTTACTTCTTAGTTATCCTATGCCAACTTTTTGCACCTATGATTTCCATTATCTTTTAATTTCCTTTTAAAATTTAGACTCATAAATGAAAATACTTGTTTATGGTTTTTGATTTAATTGTGATCAATTAATAATAATTAAATATATTTTTATGTGAGGAGGTTATACTTATTACCTCTTACTATTAAATCTTAATCATTAATTTCTACAAATCTAACTGTTTATAATTTATTGAAAATTAATAATTAATTAATAAGTATGACTCAATAAATTATAACCTCAATTATTAAAATTCGGTAATAAAAGGTACTAAAAAAATAGTAAATATATCCTCTTCCTTTTTATATATGAATTTTTATTTGTTTCAAAACATGCTTTCAGTTAAAAAAAATTAAAAGAATGAAAACAAACCACTTCAAACTGATATTTTTTCATTAATTTTTACTAGTTTCAGACTGATTTATCTAACTTTTTGTTGTCTAAATTTCAAATTGTCGAAATAAATTCACCGATTTTTCAGTCAATCAATAGTTCAATTTCTAAACCCAGAATAAGCCTCCTTAAGATTTGAATACTGGCTCTTTAGTCACGTATTGTTGATATATGACTATTATCATTTATCACTATAATTCTTCCGGCTTAACAATTTTTTTTGGTCAGCTAAAATGTTGAGAGTTGCCAAATACGTGGATAAATTGGTGTGAGGTTGTTTGGATAAATTGGTGTGAGGTTGTTTCTAACTTAATTAATAATTTTGAATTTAAATTATGGATATATAATTGTATTAAAAATTTTAATAGGGAAAATTTTGCAACACTTTATGTGATTCTGTTCGGTGCGATTTGACGGGATTAGTCAATTAATTCATCAACCTGTGAATTTTTCTTTTTAAAAAAAAAAAAACTTTTATCTGTCTATAACTTGAAACTACAATGCTATGTAACCTCGAGATCTGCAGATTTTTACTAATCCACCAATGAGATATAGTTTACTGATTCGTAATGATCAGAGAGGGCAGCCTACCCCAAATTTGCCTAGTTTATTTTTTGTTTGATCTTTTATTTTTTGATGTATCTCCAAAAAAGGAAACTTGAAAACTACGTTATAAGTTTGGTCGATTATTGTTCCAATCGATAAACTTTAAATTAAGCCTTTTAGGTTTGTATTATGATTTCATTTTTTGTTGTTGCAATAAATACAGAAAAATTATTTATATTGAGTTCAAAATAATGTCATTTTGAGACAAAAATTAAGATATTTTTGTAATTATAATTTATTTGGAGATTATAATAGTCTTCCTAATTATAATTTTTTAATTTTTCAATAAAAATAATATTATTTTAAAAATAAATATAAATAACTTATATACATTTACCATAAAAATATTAGAGCGTTGTATTATTTGTTTCCTTTTCAGAAATGCGTGTTTCTAACTTGTTGAATTAACTTTCTTCTTTCTTGAATCTCTTATTTGTTTAATTAAATTAAAAATAAAATAAAATTTCAGATCTTCACACACACATCGAATATACGTAATGGAATATATATATCAATGTTAAAGGCCTCAGTTGAATGCACTGTGATAATAAAATTTATTTTTTAATTCTAACCCCTTATACGTACTATTTTCATTTGACATAAACGCCATGGAGAATAACCCATTAAATTACTCATTAATGGCCAACAGTTTCATTAACTAACCGTGATTTTGAGACATATTTATGTAACATTCATTCTCAATAAATGTCATTTATAATTTTGGGAAATATTTTTCTCAGGTTATATTAGATAAATTATCTAATGCAACACACACACACAAAGTGAGTGAGTGGGACCCACTAAGAAGAAGAGAGGGAAAGGAAAAAATGAATCCTACCAACTTTTGTGTGTGTTGCATGAGACAATTTATCTCATGCAATATGAAAAAAATATCCCTATAATTTTTTAACAATTGGGGAGTTTCATGGGAGTGAATCATCTCATGCGAAAAAGTGATCATGTGATCATATTATTTGATCACAAGTTCAGAACTCATTCATTAATGATGAGATAAGAAAAAGAAAAATATATTATTTTTAAATGAGTGATTCTAATCAAATAACATAATCACATTACCATTTTTTATACGAATCCACTCCGGAGTTTCATACCTATACAATATACTTTTAAAATTGTTGAAGATTATGAGACTACAATCAAGATTAGAATTTTTTTTAAAGTAATTATTTAACTATTTATGCAAACCTCGTATTTGAGAAGTGTTGGTAAATAATTCAGGTGATTAATATTTCTTATGTTATAGGAGATAATATTATCTCATATACACACCTAATTATGTATGAGATCCAATTTTATTTAATTTTCTCTTTTCTTCACATGATCCCATATGAACTCCACATACTTTCATATATATATATATATATATATATATATATATATATATATATATATATTCCCAAAATTATAAATGACATTTATTGAGAATGAATGTTACATAAATATGTCTCAAAATCACGGTTAGTTAATGAAACTGTTGGCCATTAATGAGTAATTTAATGGGTTATTCTCCATGGCGTTTATGTCAAATGAAAATAGTACGTATAAGGGGATTAGAATTAAAAAATAAATTTTATTATCACAGTGCATTCAACTAAGGCCTTTAACATTGATATATATATTCCATTACGTATATTCGATGTGTGTGTGAAGATCTGAAATTTTATTTTATTTTTATTATCACACTCGTTTTCTTTCCCTTTTTCTATGATATTAAAAAGACATTCATTCTCTTCTTACTTAAGTATATAAGTATTTTCATTCCTTCGAACATGTTATAAACTAAGACCAAAAAGCCTACACTAGGAATGTGGTTGTGCTGCGCAACAATAATCTTACATGTTACATCCTAATAGAGCTTATGTCAAGTTAATTCAAACGCATATTAAGACAAGATTTCAAGAATAATATAACATGCTTTATAATTTAAAGAAAAATATTAAAAAGTTGAAAAAAATTACATTTTTACTCTCCTTTTTGCATTTTTTGTTTATCATTTTTTGTAATATTTTGTATTTTTTTAGTTACTGACTTCTTATATAAAACTAAAAATAAGGTAATGTGGCAACTGGTAACTAGATGTGTAAATGGGCTAAGGACGGCCTACATGGACCTATATCTTAGCCTATATTAAGCCACATTTGGCCTATTATAAATAGTAAAATAGGTCATAGGTTTTTTTGTACATGTCGGGTCTATGACCTATAAATAATAATATTATTTTAATAATTTTGAATGAAAAAGTAATATTATTTTAGTTATTCTTTTAATTGTTGAATGTTTAATAGGCTTAAACAGGCTAACAAATATAGGACAATAATTTTTTCTTTTAAATATAGGTCAGACAAGACTTGTAATTTGATGCCTACATAGGCTAACAGGCCAGGCCAAATCCAGTGCCTTTTACACAGGCCTAGTCTATTGCAAAGCGTAGCCTAACTTAACCTATTTACACCCCTACCGGCAACCATATACTCCAGCAGTGTTATTAAACCTGATCCGAAAATCGACCCGATCGGGGTATTGGGTTACTGGTCGGACCGGTGGATCACTGGTCAGACCGGTTGACCCGGATATATAAAAATATATATAAAAATATGAACATATAAATTCAATTATATTCTCCATATTTAAAATGAATTAAACAAGGTTCATTAAATAAACTCAAGAACAAGAAGCAGTGTTATTAAACCCGAACCGACCCGGTCGACCCGTGAACCGGTCATATAACCGGTCCTGTTCAAGCAACGGACCGGCCGTGCATCAGAACCGGTGCGACCCGGCCGGTTTTCATGAAAACCGGTGACCCGGTCGGTGAACCGGTGACCCGGCCCGGTCCCAAAAAAATTTCCAAATTTTTTTTTTCAATTTTTTTTTCATAATAGACATATTTAAATATATTTTTTTCTTATTGACTTACATAATTTATGTACCTACAACACTAATATTATCTCAATTATGCATTACTCAGGAAATTTTGATTTGATTTATAGCTAGAGATGTCGTTTACTGAATCTAAAGCCCCGTATCACGATCATTATATTTTTGTTTGATCCTTTATTGGATAACAATGTGATTTATTATTTTTTATATTAAAATATTTGAATTTTTTGTCATTTTTGCTTAGATATTTGAGTATGTTTATAATTTTCTAATATAAATTATAAAATTCCATATAATTACCGGGTCATGCGGTTGAACTAGTGACCCACTGGTTGAACTAGTGACCCAGTAACCAGTACCTCGACCGGGTCAATGACCGGACCGGTTTTAATAACATTGACAAGAAGCATAAAGGGAAATGTTATATTTACTACATATTTTTCTTATTACCAATTCTTAACCGTTAATTTCCGTCAATCTAACGGTTATAATTTATTGTAAATTAATAATTAATAAATAAATATAACCTCATAAATTATAACCGTTACATTGACGGAAATCAACGGTTAAGATTTGGTAGTAATAAGTACTAAGAAAAGTAGCTAGTAAGTATAACCCCTCCCAAAAATATATGCTATTATTATATCAATTTAAATTGCAACTCAGAATCCCAATAAACATATCTCTTAATGACATTGAACTTATATTTTTCAAATTCAACTACATTAAAAATGATATATGTCACATTTTCTTAATTTATTATTCCGTAAATTGCTTCGGTATTAGAAGATGAAATTTGAAGTCATTGTAGAAGAGTATACTAACAAATAAAATTAAAAAAAAAATTAAAATGAGTTTTACATTTTTTTTTACAAGATGATACAATTTTGTTTTTTGTTATTTTCTAAATGCATGACCCGACTGGGTCACCGGTCTTGACGGATTTGGTCATTTTTGACTGGATCAATATATGTCCGGTCCAATATTTGACTTGAACTAATCCAATGACCGATTCGCCAAAATACCCAGGTCGGGACGAGTTTTATAACTATGTACTCTACACTCCTTAATTATCATCATTGCAAAACTATTTAAACTTCAAGCATTATTCTTTGTTAGTGGTTTCCTATTATGGTACTATCAACAAATGTCCATCAAAAACCTCAATTTATCCCACAAAAATATACATTTCAAAATTGGGGAATACAGGTTTCGTGTTGTCATCTTATACCATAGATATAAAGTACACAGGATTAATTCTTTAAAAAAAAAAAATGAATAAATAAATATTAACACAATTTTTAATGTATAAATAAGAGAAATATATTATCTTATATAATATAAGAAAATTATATCTCTTTTAAATAATGATTAAATAAAAAACTAAACTCTACGAAAGTATTTTACCTACACGATTGAAAAAAGGTCATGTCATTTCAATTTTTTGTTTTTGTTTCAAGTTAGATGGTGTTTTTATTTTTTATTTTTACCTTAAAAAAATTTAGTTTACAACCAAAAAAAGAAACACTTGAAAGCAACACAACAGTGGTATAGATCGTGAATTAGAAGAAAGTGGATGGTTAATTTTCCAACTCCCGCAACCACATAAACGTAGTTTTCAAATCAATTTCATTTCTTCACTTCGTCATTCATCGTCTTCTTCCCCGTCAATCCAAGTCCCTACCTCTCTCTCTCTCTGTCCCCTACCGCGACCTCCCCTCTGAATTTGACGCCTCCGCTAAATTTAACGTCTCTTTCTCTCTCTACATTCCCCTTTCACTTCACTTCACTCCCTCCCCTTTTCTCTCTCTCCCTCCCTCACTTCTTCTAAATTTATCAACGTAACCAACTTGTTCATGTGCGTGTTTGCATTTGCATTTGCAATTTACACTTGCATTTGAAATTTCGAAGTGCACTAACGGTCTGCATGCTGTGGTGAATCGGGGAAAGGTTGAACCAGATCTGAACCGTGCCGCACCAGATCCAAGCCCTCTAAAATGGAGGAAGCGTTGGAGCACGCGCGCGCCAAGGACGCCAAGGAGAGGATGGCAGGCGTGGAGCACCTGCACGAAGTGCTGGAAGCTTCTAGAAGGAGCCTCAGTTCCAGCGAGGTCACTTCCCTCGTCGATTGTTGCTTGGATCTCTTGAAGGATAACAGCTTCAGAGTCTCTCAGGGCGCGCTTCAAGCCTTGGCCTCCGCCGCCGTTCTCTCCGGCGACCACTTCAAGCTTCACTTCAACACTCTCGTTCCCGCCGTCGTCGACCGCTTAGGCGACGCCAAACAACCAGTTCGCGACGCCGCCAGAAGGCTTTTGCTCACTCTCATGGAGGTACGTTCAGTTTCATAAACCGACGATTGTATCTATTTGTTGCAATTTAGTGAATTATAAGTGTGGAGCGAATTGATTAGTGTTTTGCAAAGGAGAGAATCTCAGAATCTACGTTAAGGAAAGTGAAAAGCAAGCACGGGAGATGAGAGTGAAAAACTGATAAAGTTAGTTGTCGGTTGAAAAAGTGAGATCGGGAATAATACTTTGAGTGTATGAAGAGGAAGCTCGGTAGTATTTAAACCGTAGCAATTATACATTAACGTTTCACTCTTCGATGTTTGGTGGCTTCTTGGATGTCCTATGGTTTCTGGTGAATAAAAACTCTGTTGAATGATGATCAGTGATTGCTTGGATATGAGGTTAGCCGTGGTTTATTGACTCTTACTAGGCTTCATAGTTCTGAATAATAGCACAAGATCTGTAATCAGAATTGTGACATTGACTGTAAGATCTCTTCAGGGTTTGTCATGCAGCCATTATGTTGCAGTGTCGTTGTCAATGCAATTCCGTTATATCATAGCTTCATTACGTCATCCTAGTAGTTTAGATAAACCAAAAATTTTTAAAATGAAATTTAGAATACTCGATCATTTTTTTTATGAGCCAAACCACATGCACACCTGCTGGCAGTTATACGTGCCAGTGAATTTCAATTATCTGCTGGTACTTGTTCTTTGTGATAATAGATATTTTCTATTAAGTTAACACCAACAAGAATTGTGGACCCATAAACTGCTATAGGCAAAACATCCTTTCCAAAATGACCTAAGAATGAGGATAGGTCTATGACAAGTTAAGCTGGAAGCTGTTGGAGTAGATGATTGCTAAGAATTGTACATTCTGCTTGGTTTATTGCAAAAATGTAGTTGTTAGCATTGGGTTGTGATATATCACCAAATAAATGGAGTTTTGCAGGGAAAAATTACGTAAATTCCAATTTTGAATGTACTATTTTTCTCTATGCCCTTATTATACCTTGAATGTTTGTTTTGGACTGCTATCCTGTGCATTTTCCCAACAGTAAAAAACTTCAGGGCACTTCTACTGATTCTATGTTCATTTTTGTTATTTATTTGAATGTGACGTAAATCCATGCCCTTGGAATGAATTCATTGCAGTTTTAAAATACTTTCTTGCTATCCTTCTAGTTCCTTTCATTTTGAGATTCTAGTATTATTATTATTATTATTAATATTATTATTGCAGGTTTCATCTCCTACAATAATTGTTGAAAGAGCAGGGTCCTTTGCTTGGACATGCAAAAGCTGGAGAGTCAGAGAGGAGTTTGCACGAACTGTCACATCTGCAATTGGTCTATTTTCATCTACTGAGCTTCCCCTTCAACGGGCTATTCTTCCTCCTGTATGTTCATTGATTTTTTGTAAACAAGCATTACATATCTTTTGTACTGTTCAATATTTTTTGAATGTGATACTAATTCCTTTTAAAAATTTATCAATGTCAGATTTTGCAGTTGCTGAATGATCCAAATCCTTCTGTTAGGGAAGCAGCTATTTTATGCATCGAGGTAAGTATGTCATTTTATATTGTTTGAAGTCGCTAAGGATTCGCTTGCATTGTTGAGTTCATGTTAGTTACCCAAAAATTGGGTTTATGCCATATAAAAAGTTGGTAGTCCATGAACCCAAATAAAAGCAACAAGATTGAGTGAAAAGAATAATAAATAAGAATATATATATATATATATATATATATATATATATATATATATATATATATATATATATATATATATATATATATTGGAGCAGGATATTCTTAAACCGAGGTGAGAATAAGAAGTCTTACACCAAATCTTGTTCATTGATTTGCTTGCATCCAACGGCTCAAATATCTAATAAATTAGAGTTGTTAGATATAAATAGGATCAACAATCAAGATTGAGAGTGTAACTTATGCTGGTGTAAAATGATCCTGACTCATATATATATATATATATCTATATATATATATGTATATATATATATATATATATATATATATATGGGGTTTATATTTCTGCAGCTGCTGTACGTGCAGCAATCAAATACTTGCCATATATACACGTGAAAGTATTAAATGTGGGGAGTCGTAATCATACAAAAAATGAAAGCATTAAATGTGGGGAATCATAACCATACACCTGTCATTACTGTACGTAAAGTGGCTGTAGAAATGATTTTACCTATATATATATATAATAAACAAATAAATTAATAAAAGCATAGAAAAAATCTATCTTTCCTCCAAACTATGTTAATAGCTTTCCTCCACTCCGTCATTAGACAAACCATCTGCCAAACTACTTTCCACTTTATTAAGTCTTGTTTCACTACTTTTCCCTCAACCCTAAATAGTTATTTAAATTATTAAATTTCTTAGCCCAAAAATATAGAATTGTTAAATTTGTGTGTTGTTTTTAGCTTAGAGTTATGTATATAAATATTTATTGAATATGAATATTAAGGAATGGAAAAATGGAAATTGGTCTAGTAGAGGGTGTGCTTTGATGTTAGAATCATGCTAAGCTTGGATTGTTCACTGTCGAAACTGATTTTGTGAAGATTTGTCATAATATTTTTCAAGGCCTCATCTTGTGAACTTGATATGGCTCTAAATTTGACAATTGATGTATTCTAGTTCTTGGAAAGTTTGATGTTCTGTTTTAATGCAACTTATTCTATTATGCATGATTATGTGTGACTGGATTAGAGTTTTTCATAATGGTTTACTGAATAATTTAGTAATTGATATCATAATGCAATAGGGGAAGGAAAGGCTGCTTGAATAATGATGTATGCAAACTTGAGGATAGTGCTTTGGAGATTTAAATTTAGAGTAAAAACCCTTTTGAGTCCCCAACAAAAAATACTGTTCTTATTTTCGTCCCTTACAAAAAAAGTCAACTTTTGGTCCCTCTACAATTCCAGTTCTTTGAAAATGTGGTCCCTCAGAAATTCAATGAAGACCCAATTTTGTCCCTAAAAATGGACTAAATGGGTATTTTTTTTTGTGAGGGACGAAAATGGGGATCGTATTTTTTGTTAAGGACTCAAAAGAGACTTTACTCTTAAATTTAAGATGAACCTCAGTACATTTCTTTAACATTCTTTTTTTTGCAGGAGATGTATGCACAAGCTGGGTCTCAATTTCGTGATGACCTTCAGCGCCACAATCTTCCTTCATCTTTGGTAAATGTTAAACAAAGAACCAGTTTCCTGATTGCATTATTATTTGATATTCTTCTCATCCACATATCTGTAATTTGGACATTTGAAGTCCTTTTACATCTTTATGATAAATAACTACTGTGAGTTTATCATTCCTTTTTTATTGCATCACAATGGTTCCAGGTGAAAGCTATTAATGCCAGGCTGGAGGGGATACAACCAAAAGTTCAATCTTCAGATGGTATTTCTAGTGGGTATATTGCTGGGGAAATTAAGCCTGTCACTGTCAATCCCAAGAAAAGTAGTCCAAAGGCAAAAAGTTCATCAAGAGAGACCTCTCTTTCTGGAGGTTAGAATATTTGCAAATTTTTGGATTGCAAATGTTTCTATTCTAATTGTATTAATGAAATTCCATATATTTCCCATCTCTCCCTCTCTTTCTCGCACTGTGTTGCTTACTTGCTCTTTAATTATTCCTTATTTTTCATTTATTATGAGCTGCACAGTGCTGGAACATATTTCTAAATTTTGTGGTTAAGATGGACATGTTGGTATTTGATGTCATTAATTTTGCTATCATTTTAGGGTAATTTGATATACTTTGTATGATATCGTTAAACAAAGCTTTTGTATCATGCTGGGATTGCTAGAATTTTAACTATTGATAATAAGGGATGCTATTTCAGTTGGCAGTACATGTGTTGATTATTGTCTTATTGTGTGTCGATTAATTATTAGAATTTTGGGATATTTTAGCTAGCATGGCTTCTGGAGTATTCCACAAGTTTAGCCTGCATGATCATTAGGATTCTACCTTGTATTACATGGTGGTACTGGTATCTGACTGATTTTAGTAATCAAGTGGTGGATATTTTTGTTTTTGACTTATTGAACGAAAGATTTACATGAGATTCAAGCGCAATATTCATAAAAAAGATGATTTTGGTGGTGGAAGTAAAATGATTAAAAGAGGTAAGTAAAAATGTAAAATCCAAAGTCGTACTTTTATTTTCCACATTATATTTTGTTATCATTCTGTGTCTAGTCAGACAAGTATGCTATCTACAGTTCTGGTTCTCTTGTTAGCCACTTTGTTACTATTTTGTTGTGCTTTATTAAATGTGCATTTTATTTCTTATAATCTTATTAACTATGAGCAGGAGAAGGTGGTTTCACAGAGAAAGCCATAGACCCTATCAAGGTGTATTCTGAGAAGGAGTTAATCAGGGAAATTGAGAAGATTGCATCTACCCTTGTACCCGAAAAGGACTGGTCAATTCGTATTGCTGCCATGCAGAGAATTGAAGGTCTTGTTTATGGAGGTTGGTGTTTCCCATCTCCTTTACAGGAGTATGTAGTATGTACAGAATTTTATATGCTCATAATGCAATCTTTAGAACTTCCTCCTACTGAGTTTAAAAGGGCAAGAATATTTGTCATTTTAGGAATATCTTTAACATTCGGTTGGTATGAAGGATGCTTATGTGATCTTACATGAATTTGGTATTAGATTTTACTTGTAGCTATTGATTCAATATGTAAGTTTTTGTTAAGTGGACTATTGCATCAATGAATTATGGAAACAAGTAAGTCTTTGATAAACAATAAAGAGGAAAAGTAAGTGCTGGTTGTGCCATAAACTCCAGTCAGCCAATTGAGTCCATTTATATGGGTGTGGCTTTTAGGATTCTATTTGTAGAAAGAAGGTGAGCTTGTTTGTGGCTTAAACATTAGTTGTGGTTTAAATTAGTAAGTTATCAAAGCCAAATTTGTTAAACTTTATTATTTATTTGAATTCATTGCTTTGCTTCACTTTTTTAAAGTATTTTTTTTACTTTTATTTAAGGATAACTGGCTTTGCTTTTTTTGTTTAATTCCTTATTGTAATTTTCACTGAGATGTTAAATGCAATACAACTTTATCTCTTTTTGTTTGTGGCATGAATGTTCAATATCTTTTGAATACCCTGCTTATCAGGTGCTGCTGATTATCCATGTTTCTGTGGACTCCTCCTGAAGCAGCTTGTTGGACCTTTAAGCACACAATTGTCAGATCGAAGGTCTAGCATTGTGAAGCAGGTACACTGACATTTTCTTTGGTTTTTTATTCTTTTCTATATAAATTCTTTTACTCGAAAATGTTGTATTTTGTGGGATACAACCTTCTATTGTGCCTTCCCCGGAACTAAAGCGATTGGTGGATATTCCTTGTTGAAGTCGAGTGAAACTCGAGTGAAACTTACTGAGGCCTGCAATGTTATAGGGAGCTGAAGGGTGGCCAGCACTAGGCAACATGAGCACAAAATAGGAGTAGCGGAAATGAGGATGTTAAGGTGGATGCGTGGTCATACGAGAATGGATAAGATAAGAAATGAAGATATTCGACGAAAGATAGAAGTAGTACCAGTGGCTGAAAAGATGAGAGAACATAGATTGAGGTGGTTTGGGCACGTAATGAGAAGACCCTTGGATGCTCCCATAAGAACAAAAGTTTGTTACCAAGAGTTTGACACAAAAAAGGGAAGAAGTCAATTGAAACTTACTTGGGGGAAGGTAGTAAAACAAGACTTAATGGAGGAAGATATAGATTGGTGGACGGTGTGTCTTAGGATGGATTGGAGAAAAGCTATTAACATGGTGGAGGTTTATACCTGTTTTTCTTCCTATGTTCCAGATGGTCATTTTTTAGTCCTTTTCCTCTTTATCTCCCTCTCTTTCTTTCTCTACCTTCCTTTTTTTTTTATAATTTCTTTCCTTCTTTTCTTTTATTTCTTTTTTCCTTTCAAATTTTTTCTCTTATTTAGTTATTTATGTATTTTTATTTTTATTTATTTTACTCTCTCTCTCTTTCTTTCTTTTTCCCTTAATTTCTTTATTTTTCTTTCTTATTTTTTTTGTCCTCTTATATATCTTTTTAATTGTTTACTGTTTTATTTTTTTATGGATAATGTTATATATATATTATTATTATTATTTTATTTTTTAAATTTTTTTTTTTATCTTTTTTTCTCAATCTTTTCGTACTTTTCATTTGGGTTCATCTACCACCGACCCCAACTAGTTTGGGATAAAGGTGTTGTTGATGTTAAGATTCCACATCGGATAGGTACGTACATAGGCAAAGTATCCCTTACAATGAATTGGAAACTCCCCTCTTATTTAGCTTTCCGGATTGAGCTTAGCTCAATCCATTCTCAATTCTAATATAGTATCATAGCCTCTATGACCAAGTGATCTAGAACTTGATTCTTTGCCACCCCCTTCTTCTAAATTTGAAAACAAAAAAAAATTGAAATTAAGCAAAAGTTTGGTAGGCTTATCCGTTATTCATGCATCAAGGCCAAACGGCTCTTGCGTGAGAGGCGTGTTAGAGATTGGTTCATGACAAAGGATATTCATCTCTTAGCATGTTCAATCATCTTGTCTCTGCAAATGACATCTTCATTTCTTTTTGGTCTTTTTTTTTTTATTTTGTTACTAGGGGTAGATCTTCATGAGAAGCTATATCAGAGTAAACAAGTTCGTGAAATTTGATTTCGATTGAAGATTGGGGGTGTGGTGTGGGTGCTGATATGGCATTCATTTCCTTTGGCAAAATGTAATTTGAGCATCCTTAGCAGTATAATGATTTCATAATAGTAGAAGTGTAAAACAGTAAATATCTATCCTGTAAAATGGATGTAAAGTTGACTGCAGGCAGACCTGAGAGGGTGTTGAATCTCTCATCAAGAATCTATGAAAAGTTGAATTTTAGCATATCTTGAAACAAGGTGTTAGAGATATATAAAAACCATTAATGTAGCCTCACCCATCAGCTTAAGTTTTTGGGTTGAATTGGTTCTTTACATGGTATCAGAGTCTCAGTGTCACGGGTTCGATCCTCACCGCCCCCATTTAATTAATAATTAATTAAGTCTTGTGGAGTTTCTTTGCACAGGTAGATAGGTCTGTGCATTATCCACCTTTCAAGCCCAGTGGACTCGTGTGAAAGGGTTTGTTAGAGAGATATAAAAACCATTAATGTAGCCTCAATCCATCAGCTTAAGCTTTTGGGTTGAATTGGTTCTGTACACAAGGTCCGGGCAAAATGTTGGCTGCAATTTCATTTTGTTTTTCACTCATGTTTGAATGGGTTTTATTAAAGCTTAGATTGGAATTTTTTATTTGAAGGAAGCATAATTATTGATAATCAATCTCTTATTACTAATACACAAATGTTTTCTGTTCGGTGTTTGCTTTGTTCTAGGCTTGCCATCTATTATGCTTTTTGTCAAAGGACCTCTTGGGTGACTTTGAAGCATGTGCTGAAATGTTCATACCCGTAAGTTCAACTTTTTTATCTATGATTATCATGTTTGCATGTTTTTAGTATTTTAATTATTTCTTGATCTGATAATCAGGTCCTTTTGAAGCTGGTTGTGATTACTGTGCTTGTAATTGCAGAGTCTGCAGATAACTGCGTAAAAACGGTAATGTTATATGCTTATTTAATTTTCTTTAGTGTTTTTATACCTTTGCAGCATCCTATTGTCACCTTTGTCATCTACTTTCCAGATGCTCCGCAACTGCAAAGTTGCTCGTGTGCTTCCTCGTATAGCTGATTGTGCAAAAAATGATCGTAATGCAGTTCTTCGTGCAAGGTATGAATTATCTACTATTGGGGTTAGATGTGTGCGAGTTTGGGTTTTTAATTAATACCGTTTGTATTGTAGGTGTTGTGATTATGCTCTTTTGATACTAGAACATTGGCCTGATGCCCCAGAAATACAGCGAGCAGCTGATTTATATGAGGATATGATAAGGTGCTGTGTCTCAGACGCAATGAGTGAGGTAGCTCTCATAGTTCTAGGTTATTTGATGTTTGGTAAATATAAATTGTGCATCATATTTCAACCTTGACTAGCTTTTCATTGTTTTGCTCTCTTTTCCTGAGCTATTAAGAGTTTGCATCACATTTGTAGTTGAATTGCTGTTGCAGTTGTGGGAAGTGAATGTGGTTCTCCTTGTGTTTGCTTTTATTTCTGACAACATTTCATTTCTTATAAATATATAATGTGATAAAATACAATATTATGCTGAAATTGCGAAAAACCATAAGCAAATTTATTTGTTGGCTGGCTTTACGTCTCATTATGTGTGTGTGGGGTAAAGAATAATTAAAATTCTGAAACATTGCATGATAAAACTCATGCTAAAGTTAACCTTCTATTATGATTAGCTGTAGCCTGTATGTCTAATGATCTTCAAAAGGGTTTTTTTTCCCCTTTGCAAATGCAATGACTGAAGATCAATTGATCGACAATATCTGTGTAAAAAATCCAAGAGGGAATTTTGTTGTGAAAAGTTCTTCACCCTTCTGCATCACGTTCCTTATGGACTCAGAATCAGTGACCTAAATTATCTTACTTGCATATATCTATTAATTTATCATTTGAATATGCAAATTCTATTACTTTTTTACTTTGAAGGAAGGGGGTCCAAAATGACATGATTATCTAATTACTCTGTTTCAGTGTGTACTCATGTTTTGTAAAATGTTCTAAAAATTCTCGCTCTATGCAGTTTAGGCTATGTTAAACAATATGTTAGAGAATGGTGTAAACCATTAAAAAGGCCCTCACCCAATAGCTTAAGTTTTTGGGTTGAATTAGTTCTTTTCATGGTATCAGAGCCTCCATGACCAAGTGATCACGAGTTCGATCCTCACCGCCCCCCATTTAGTTAACACTTAATTAAGTCTTGTGAAATTTCTTAGCATGGGTAGGTGGGCCTGTGCATTGTCCACCCTTCAAGCCCAGTGGGCTCTCGTGTGAGGGGGCGTGTTAGAGAATAGTATAGATCATTAAAAAGGCCCTCATCCAACAACTTAAGCTTTTGGGTTGAATTGGTTCTTTAAACAATATGATCTTTCATTTTTTTCTAGCAAACTTTTTTGTTTTAATTTATCAAATTTTGTATTGGCTTAAAACAGAAGCTTGTCAGCATATTCATTGACATGTCAATTTTCATGTGGCCACATTATTGGTGCCAAGTTATATGTGCGTGAATATGATTACAGTATGAAACTTGATAGGTGCGATCAACTGCAAGGATGTGCTACAGAATGTTTGCAAAAACATGGCCAGAGCGTTCCCGTCGCCTTTTTTCATCCTTTGACCCTGCTATTCAAAGGGTATATGCTTATTTAAAGGTGATATTCTTCCTTTATTTTGTTGCTTAAGTCATTTTCTAAAGTGAACATAACTTGCAGTTGATAAATGAAGAGGATGGCGGGATCCATAGACGACATGTGTCACCTTCCATTCGTGATAAAAGTGCACTGATGCCATTAACTAGTCAAGCTTCAGCTCCATCAAATCTAACTGGTTATGGAACTTCTGCTATTGTTGCAATGGACAAAAGTTCAAGTTTATCATCAGGGACATCTATTTCCTCTAGTGTTCTTCTTTCACAAGCTAAGTCACTTGGTAAAGGTACAGAACGTAGTTTGGAAAGTGTGTTGAATGCAAGCAAACAGAAGGTCACTGCTATTGAAAGCATGCTTAGAGGTTTGGATTTCTCTGATAAGCATAATTCATCTGCTCTCCGGTCTTCAAGTTTGGATCTAGGTACCTAATAAGTTTACCAGTTAAATATTTTTATTTCTACCTCAATTTTCAGGAATTGTTGCCTTTCAATGGTTGGTGGTGTTAGTGGTATGGTTTTTAAACTATTTGCGAGCGGCTAAATTTATCTCTTATTGGCCCTAGTGCAGGAGTTGACCCTCCCTCATCTCGTGATCCACCATTCCCTGCTGCTGTCCCAGCATCTAATCATCCGACTAGCTCCTTGATGACGGAATCAACTGCTTCTGGTGTCAATAAAGGTAGTAACCGAAATGGTGGTTTGGGTTTGTCTGACATAATCACCCAAATTCAAGCTTCCAAAGATTCTAGCAAGTTATCATATAATAGTAATGTTGGTATTGAGCCTTTATCTGACTTTTCATCATACTCAAGTAAAAGGGCTACTGAAAGATTACAAGAAAGAAGTTCTGTTGATGAAAACAGTGACATCAGGGAGACCAGGCGATATATGAACCCTAACATTGATAGGCAGTATCTGGATACCCCTTATAGAGATGGCAACTTTAGGGATTCAGTGAATAGTTACGTGCCTAATTTCCAGAGGCCACTTTTGAGGAAGAATATAGCTGGACGTGTGTCTGCTGGCAGGAGAAGTTTTGATGATAGCCAATTATCTCTAGGAGAGGTGTCAAATCATGCAGATGGGCCGGCATCTCTTCAAGAAGCTCTGAGGGAGGGACTTAGTTCAGGTTCTAACTGGTCTGCTAGGGTTGCTGCCTTTAATTATCTTCACTCTTTGTTGCAGCAAGGTCAAAAGGGAATTCAAGAAGTAGTCCAGAATTTTGAGAAGGTAATGAAGTTATTTTTCCAGCACTTGGATGATCCCCATCATAAAGTTGCACAGGCTGCTCTTGCCACACTTGCTGATATTATTCTGGCAAGTCGAAAGCCCTTTGAGGGTTACATGGAACGAATGTTACCCCATGTGTTTTCTCGGTTAATTGATCCCAAAGAGCTTGTTAGGCAAGCATGCTCAACAACTTTGGAAGTTGTTAGCAAAACATACAGTATAGATTCTCTCTTACCTGCATTGTTACGCTCACTAGATGAGCAAAGGTCTCCAAAGGCAAAATTGGCTGTTATTGAGTTTGCAATCAGTTCCTTTAACAAGCACGCAATGAATCCAGAAGGTGCTGCTAATATCGGCATCCTAAAATTATGGCTTGCCAAGTTAGCCCCTTTGGTTCATGACAAAAATACAAAGCTTAAAGAAGCAGCTATTACATGCCTTATATCTGTGTACTCTAACTTTGATTCATCTGCAGTTTTGAATTTTATTCTTAGTTTGTCAGTTGATGAACAAAATTCTTTGAGACGAGCCCTTAAACAACACACCCCTCGCATTGAAGTAGACTTAATGAACCATCTGCAGAACAAGAAAGAGCGACAACGTTCTAAGACTTCCTATGATCCATCTGATGTTGTGGGAACATCCTCTGAAGAGGGATATGCTGGTTTGTCTAGGAAATCTCATTACATTGGAAGGTATTCTGCTGGTTCTCTAGATGGTGATGGTGGCAGGAAGTGGAGTTCCCAAGATTCCATACTGATTAAAGCTAGTCTTGGCCAAGCAGCTTCTGATGAAACTGAGGAACATTCATATCAGAATCTTCAGACTGATTCTAATAGTGGTATTCTTAGTTCAAAAACTACAGATCCTGCTTACACAGTCAATTCAATGGGTCAAAACTTTGGCTTTCAAACTAGCCAGCTTGGACATGTGGACAGTAGCATGAACTTTGAGGATTTATCATCTGATCTGGATGTTAATGGTCTGATGTCAATAGAACATTTAAACATTGCTGAAGGCTTTGGACATTGTAAAGAACATCCTTCCGAATCGAACCATAATCACTCAACTGAAGACATGAAGGTTAACTCCATGACAGACACAGGACCCAGCATTCCTCAAATTCTTCAACTGGTGAGTTATGCAACTAGTAGAGGATGATTTCGCTCGTTAATTATGTTTTTTTTGGAGTGAACATGATTGCATTAGAAAGAGAGAGAGTTAGATTATGAGGGAGGATAAAATATCCTCCAAGAACGTCAAAAGACAGTAGATAAATTTAGAAAGTAAAAGTATTCGTCAGCTTAAAAATCAACAAAATCCCTTTGCAAAACAGATGCAGAAGTGCCAAAATATAATATTATGCTGCAGCTAATGATGCCAAACACCAGCTAAAAGTGTGCAGCTCCATAAATTTTTGGGAGTGAAACATCCTTTTTGGTAACGAGTAAGAAGGTTGTCAAAGGTGGTGGGGCAACTCTTCAAAAAATAGTCAAGAGCTTGTTCCAAGCTGTCAAGCCAAATCACAATGTAGGAACAAGTGGCTGCTAGTGGAGCAGGGGCGGAACTACTTGTATGGGTGGGGTGCAACCAAACTTTTTCTTTGATTACTATGTATAATTTTCAAAGCAAGCCACGTCAAATAGATAAAAAGTGCCGCCTCTTTGAAAAGTTTTAGTGTGTAAGTTTGTATTTAGAGCTTGAAGACATCATTCTTTAGGTTTAGTTTTGAAGAGATATATCTTAGACTTACTCCAAAATAAAAAAGATATGGCATTTCTTTTGTGTAGATATGCAGTGGGGGTGATGAAAGCCCTATTTCAAGTAAGCAGACAGCACTTCAACAGCTAGTTGAAGCTTCTATAACAAATAGTCATTCTGTTTGGACCCAGGTATGTTTGATTTGATTTGATGAGTATCTCTTTCCTTCCTGTCCCCAAGTTGTAAGATTGTCAGTTGTATTTGGAATGGAAAATCTACTGTATCGAACTTCATAATCATACAAATGTGGTTTCTTGTTGTCACACCAATGTTTTTGATTTGATCGTCAATATTATGTAATGGTATTCTAATTTTTTTTTCCAATATGCTCTCCAAGAAGAAATTCCTAGTTGTATAGTAGATAGTTTTTTGATTCTTTGATTGCTATCTGCTGCGAGATCATTAAATAGAGAAGTTCTGCTTGCAAAAAATACATCAACATCAACAACACCTTTATCCCAAATTAATTGGGGTCGGTGGTAGATGAACCCAAATGAAAGATACAAAAAGGTTGAAAAAAACATAAAAGTAAAAATAAAAATAAATAAAATAGTAATAATATATATATATATATATATATATATATATATATAAATATAAAAGTAAAAAAGAAAGGGAAAAGAAGAAGAGGGGGAAATGAAGGGGAAAAGGACTAAAAAGGGACCATCTGGAACATAGGAATAACAATGGGTCTAACCCTCCACCATGCTTATAGCTTTTCACCATTCTGTTCTAAGGCATACCGTCCGCCAATCTATATCCCACTCCATTAAATCTTGTTTTACTACCTCCCCTCAAGTAAGTTTCGGTCTACCTTTACCTCTTTTTGTGTTGAGCTCTTGGTAACACATTTCTGTTCTTACGGGAGCATCCAGGGGCCTTCTCATTACGTGCCTAAACCACCTCAATCTATGTTCTCTCATCTTCTCAGCCACTGGTAGTACTCTTATCTTTCGTTGAATATATTCATTTCTTATCTTATCCATCATCGTGTAACCACAGACCCACCTTAACATCCTCATCTCTGCTACTCCCATTTTATGCTCATGTTGCCTATGTGCTGGCCAGCATTCAGCTCCATATAGCATTGCAGGTCTTACTGCTGTTTTATAGAATTTTCCTTTTAACTTAAGGGGGATTTTGCGGTCAAACAAAAACCCAGATGCACTGCGCCATTTCATCCACTCTGCTCTGATTCTATGATTTTCATCTCATCAATCTCTCCACCTTTTTGCAAAATGGAGCCCAGGTATTTAAAGGCGTCTTTCTTGGGTACCTCTTGACCACTTAGATGCACGGGATCTTGGTCTACATCTCTTACCAGTGAAAACTCACACTTCAGATACTCAGTCTTACTTCGACTTAATGTGAATCCTTTAGATTCCAATGTGCTTCTCCACAATTCAAGTTTTCTATTAACACCATCCTTACTCTCATCAATAAGCATAATATCGTCTGCAAAAAGCATACACCATGGCACTTCCTCTTGAATATCTTTTGTTAGTTCATCCATAACTAAGGCAAAGAGATAAGGACTTAGAGCCGACCCTTGGTGTACACCTACCGTGATAGGAAAATCACTTGATGTTCCGTTACAAGCTTTCACACATGTAGTAGCCCCATCATACAAAAAAAAAAAAAATCCCTAATTTGTTATATTATGTCAAACAACATTGAACAATATATTTGGATGTCTTCTTTTTGTAATGATAGTTTCATGGTGTAATTGCAGTACTTCAATCAGATTTTGACAGTTGTGCTTGAGGTGCTGGATGATTCAGATTCCTCAATCAGAGAGCTTGCTCTTTCATTGACAGTTGAAATGCTTAGAAACCAGGTTCTTACTCCTTTTTGTGCCATTTTTTTGTTGGGTAATGCCCTTGCTCGTATCAGTACTTGCAACCGCACATAATTCTCCACTTGTGGGCATTTTGAGATATGATAAGAGATTGTTTTATCTTTCTGTTTATTGTTTCCAGAAAGATGCCATGGGAAATTCAGTTGAGATTGTTATTGAAAAGTTGCTTTATGTTACTAACGATATTGATCCCAAGGTAACCAATTGTTCCTGTTATAGTTGTATTTTATATGGTTGCTTTCTTTTCCTAGTCTCACCAATTTTCATCCCTCCCTTCTTCAGGTCTCAAATGAAGCAGAGCACTGCCTGACCATTGTTTTATCTCAGGACGATCCATTCAGATGTTTAAGTGTATGTATTTCTTGATTTTTCTACTTTTTGGCCCTCCTTCCTTCTTGTGAAATGCTTAGTATAAGAGGGGGACGGGTATTTGCATTATTAACTTAAAACTTAAAGCTGATGCTCAGAATTTAAAATGTTTCAGGTTATTGTTCCTCTACTGGTTACTGAGGATGAGAAAACTCTTGTCACTTGCATAAATTGCTTGACAAAGGTAATTTTGTCTTGAGCAACCCTTTGTCAGTTTTGCTTCAAGTGATGGTTTCTAATAAAGCACGATTTAAATAAATTCCACTTTCTAATATACTTATTTTTTTTAAAAACCTCATTCTGTTTTAGAAGGAAGTGCCCTGAAGCTATGATGCTTCAAAATGGGGAAAGTATCCCCTTTGTACTCATATCCATTGCCAATATGCTTATGATACTTATAAAAGATATCCTATGAGTGTACTGCTGATTTATTTTTATTTTTTATTATGGATACAGCCTGGGTACTACTGTTATGGCTCTAGTTTTTAATGGGATAGTAGTATGGTAACAAAAGAAGAAATTAATGAAGTGGCGATCAATCTCAATATTTTCGGTTGATCGTGTTGAACTGGATTGTGGGCTATACAAATAGCTGACTTGTTATCACAAAGTAACTTCATAGATCCTTCATATCTCACCTTGAGATCATCTAGAATGATTTTCAGCCATAATAACTCACATATATCTTGAGCCATAGCTCGAAATTCTGCTTTTGCACTTGATCTAGCAACCACGTTTTGCTTTTTACTTCTCCATGTTATAAGATTTCCACAGAGAAACATACAATAGCCCGAAGTAGACAGTTGGCCAGTCACGGATCCAGCATAATCGGCTTCTGTATAAACTTCTAAGGATAAGTTTCCTCCTCTCTAGAACAACAGTCCTCTACCTGGTGTGCTTTTCAGATATTGGAGAATCCTGTCCACAGCTCGCGCAAGTGTTTCTCCCTCGGATCATGCATAAATTGACTAACAACACTAACTGCATAAGCTAAATCAGGTCCAGTATAAGTTAGATATATCAATCTGCCCACTATTCGTTGATATTGTCCTTTGTCCACTGGAGAGCTCTCATTTTCACTTGCTAGTCTGTGATTCTGCTCAATCGGAGTACTGAAAGGTTTACACCCAAGTTTTCCTACTTCTTTAAGGAGGTCAAGAATATACTTCCTTTGACAAATGATTATCCCTTGCTTTGAATGAGCAACTTCTATCCCAAGAAAATATCTCAGTTTTCCAATATCTTTAACTTCAAATTCAGCAGTCAGTCTTTTTTTTAGAGCACATTTTTCACCGATATCATCCCGTTATAATAATGTCATCAACATAAACTAGAAGGGTAATGGTCTTACTTTCCTGAGAATGTTTAAAGAAAAGTGTATGATCCCCTTGACTTTGCTTGTATCCCAATGAAAGTATAACTTTGGTAAATCTTCTAAACCAAGCACGTGGGGATTGCTTCAAGCCATACAACGCCTTCTTTAACCTGCAAAATCTATTATCTCCATTTGTAGAGTTAAATCCTGGTGGAATCTCCATACAACGCCTTCTTGCTTTTAGTGGATAGCTTCTTCCCTTTTTCTTTCTCCCACTCACTTTTTGGGATCTTTAGCAATATCAACGATATCTCCTTATTCTCTGCAATCTTGGAATCCCAAGAATCATCTTCACTGGTCTCCCTCTTCAAAATATCTATTGAACTCTCCACAGCTCCAAAATTGGTGTGTCCATGGCAGCCTCCTCCAAGATTTGGCAGGTCAGACCACTTGTTATGACTCTAGTTTTTAACGGGATAGTAATATGGTAACAAAAGAAGAAAATTAAGGTGAATACCAAAAAAAAAAAAAGAGAGAAGAAAATTAAGGAAAAAATGAGAAAGTGAAGTGAAGTATGGAATTTATTGATGAACTACAGCGAAACATACAAGAGAGAATATCTCTTCCCAAGGGGCACTCCCCTTCAACTGAGCACAATCAGCCCAACTCAATATACTCACAAAATCTGTCCATCAATCCGGTGTACCTCCCTTGTATACAGCTTCCTAGGCTTCCCACTTAAGTCCCTAACCAACTAACTACTAACTAACCCATCTAACCGACCCTATACAACAATTACTAACTTTTTAGATATTCTGATTGTTGCCTTGTTGTATTCGTTTGAGAATATACTTCCAATCCTTCATATCAAATACAAGTCGTAGCAGGTACCTCTTCGTTACTCCAGCCAATAAGTCAATTCTTTGACTTTTTGAAGTGAGCAACTGCTTATCCTGAACCCAATTCCCTGATTCCTTCTTTCATGAATGTTAATTGCTATGCATACTTTATATTGACTATATCTGGTTTTAAATTTTCATAATCAGGAAAATCAGTTAGTAAGTAGAAGTCAATTAGTAGATCTCATATCACTAGCGCATACTGAAAAGTAATTCCTTTTTTCTCTATAAATTGGTGTTCATGTAATTTTTCTGTATCATATCCTATATTTTTAATAACTCACTGTATCCCTTACCTGTATCATATTGTACCACATAGGAAGTGACCATTTTTTGTACATTCATAAACATATATCTTGTTTAACGTCATATTATTCCCCTCAGCTTGTAGGCCGGCTATCTCAGGAGGAACTGATAGCTCAGTTACCATCATTTCTGCCTGCTTTGTTTGAAGCTTTTGGAAACCATAGTGCGGATGTTCGGAAGGTACTTAGGGTCTTTTGTCTGCATCCATTATTTAATGGTCCTCCATTTCATGCATTTAATGAAAATTAGATGGTAAAAAGTTTCTTACCAGTCAGAGAACACTATAAAGTGGTGTATGTGGTTATAATAACAAATTTATCTAACTGGAGATTAGATGCTTGAGGCCTATTTGGTGCTTGATTAAAATATTAATCTGTTCAAACATTAACAATATCCCTATAAACTTGGGTTTATTGAATAAAACTTGCTTTGAAAGACATCCAACTGGTCTTTGGATTTCTTATAACATGGACATATTACTTAGACATTTAATGGATATTTACCGCTTTGTAATTCCTTTAGAAATATGAGTTGTCTGTTGTTGAGGTTGGTTGGACAAGCTAAACACACTCTTGTTAACATTCATTAATCACTGAATATCTATTATCAGGGATTGCTATAGCTATACAAGATAACTGCTCCTGTTTCTATCATTTCTTAATAACTTTGTTGCTGTGTGGACAATCTCAGATAGTTTTTAGAAATTTTGTGACATTGTTAATTAGTTTCAGATATATTTGAAAAGGGAAAACTAAATTGGGAAAAGTGCCAGAAAAATACTTAGGTTACAATTGGTTCTCTGGAATTGGAATGTGAATGAGCTAATAAGGAGGCTAGCCCCCACTGCCCTTTGCCACAACATCCCACCATCCTGCAACTGCCTGTGTGACCCCAATCAACCCATTGTCCTCACATTTGCCCCAACCAATAGCTACCATTTATGCCACTCCGTCACCTTTTCTTTGTTCTCATTCTATTCTGGCTGTCATCAACCCACTTTCTCAAAAACTTAAGTTGTTGGATGAAGGCACATGAATGATTTTATATTATATTTCTATTACACTCCTTCAAGTAAGAGCTCTCTGGACATGAAGCTTTGACAATACACAGGCCCACCTACCTTATGCTGAAATTCCATATTTTTTAATTAGAAGAATGGGGGTGGCACGGATGGAACTCTAGACAACTTAGTCATATGTTTTTATACCATTTCATGAACCAATTCTCCCAATAGTTTAAGCTATTGGGTAAAGGCATATGAATGGTTATATGTTATATTTAAAACATTGGCAATGTGGCCTAATTTGGCTGACCAAATGTATGAATAGAATGGCATGATAATGGGAATGATTGTTCCATTCAGTTCACCTTGTATTTTTTTTTTGGGGTACACATTCACCTTGTATTTAAACAAAAATTACTCTAGCTAACGAAATATAATCTTATGCTAAAAAGTTATCATTTCCATCTGTCAAACCTTGTGTAAGTGTTAATGGTTTGGTATACCTGAGCCACCAAAACATGCTATGCACTTTCCTTTGATGTGGCAAATCTGGTCAGTCAACTGTTCTCTTTGTTCTTTTAGGTTCAAATATTGAATATTAAATTTTAGTTGTTTTTCAAGATGATTAACTAATAATATACACGATGGATGATAAATGTTACTGGCTCTATCTAAAATAAATTTCTTTGAATGAGAGGATTGGTATTCCCCAACTAATTTGGGATAAAGGTGATGTTGATGTTGAGAGGATTGGTATTATTTCAATTGCTGGAATTGTTGGCATGTTTTGGTGTGTCTTTTTTCTCCATTTTTATAACTGGACTCTTTCATTATTCTCATTTTATGTTAATGGTGGATGGTACAGACTGTTGTTTTCTGTCTAGTGGATATTTATATCATGCTTGGGAAAGAATTCTTGCCATATTTGCAAGGCCTTAACAGCACACAATTGAAGTTGGTCACCATTTATGCTAATCGAATCTCACAGGCCAGGACAGGAAGATCCATTGATGCCACTCACGATTAGAAGGTTCATTGGGAAGAAAATTCCTGGGTTTTGGGTGTTTTCTTATTCATTGTTGTGTATTTTTTTGAGGTGGGTTTTCATTGTGTTTCCTTCCTCGCCTTTGTCTTATATTTTTTGTTTTCCTTTTTTCCCCGCCGATGAATGTTGGATTTGGAGAGTGCTGGTGGTGGAATACAGTGCGCTAATTGTAATCTGGAAACATTATATAGTAAATGGTTTTCGAGAAGGCCTCATTTTCATTGGGAAGCTGTTTTTATTTTTGGGAAGCTGTTTTTCAAGCTGTAATTCTT
This sequence comes from Gastrolobium villosum, assembly GCA_032173675.1. Taxonomy (NCBI): domain Eukaryota; kingdom Viridiplantae; phylum Streptophyta; class Magnoliopsida; order Fabales; family Fabaceae; genus Gastrolobium; species Gastrolobium villosum. The sequence goes on from JAVKPL010003241.1 coordinate 109,944, forward strand.
GTCTCTCCAGAACATGGGTATTTTTGCATCTTTGTCTGGGCGTACTAATTTGTTACCTATTTCAGTCTTTTGACACCAAATTTTCTTTTATTTAAAAATAAAACTAACAGAAAAATGTTTAATGCCGATGATAGAGTACAATACTGCTTCAGAAAATTTTACACCATCACACATGCTTGTTTCGTGGAGGAATGGTGCACTTGCAGCATTTAGAACACTAATGTGGAATTGTACATTATTTGAACTATATTTATCGGTATAGAAATGCTAGCAACATATTTTTAACATTTTCTTTTCGAAACTCGTTATTATTGGATTGGGTGAAATTTTATGCTAGGGTTAGTAAATAACTTGAGTTTGGTTAGTATGAGATACGGTCAAAAATTTTGTTAGCATGTTAATGTTGTTCAGATTAACAGGTTTGAGGAGTTTTTAGAAGATCAAATTTTATTTTCGAATGAGTCTAGTATATAATTGGATTCACAGAATTTCCAAAGCTGGTTGTAAAATGCCAACATACAAATATGAAAATACAAAACACAGAAACTAGCGTGCACAAGAAAATAATGAAACTGCTTTGACCTTAATGAAGTAGTTCCTGTTAATATGAAATTATTGAAATATAACAAAGATCGTTTTCAAATTTACAGAAACGAATAATATGTAATCAAAGTGCTGATTCACTGATGAACCTATGCAATCCAATCTCTGTGCCTTTAGTAGTTGATACCTTGTGCTGCTGTTACTGATCTTCCCTCATTGTAAATCTTGTTCACTGAGGGAAAATGGTAGAAAAGGAAACATTGTTGCCATGCACGGTGACAGTCTCTATAAGCCCATGAGTCTATCTCTAAGAATTATTGAGAATGATATGCAATGCAAGAGTCACGGGCAAGTCTCATTGAGGTTAATAATACTCCCTTCGAAAGCTTGATTTGATCATGTGAGGATTGCAATTTCGTTGTTTCATGTGCACCTATTTAGTAAGAAGCAATTCCGCAGTGAAGCAATTTTATTAACATTGCTATTATTTTGCTTCATTTTTGTGGCGTTGCAGAGCAGATTTTTTAATTATTTAACATTCACCACCATGTAATTATAATTAACGGGATATTACTTTAAAATTAATGTCACACTGAAACAATTGAATGTTGAATCGGTGGTGGTTCATATATGTACACTTGGAGGGTGTAGTACATTGATCTAGGGGTACTCCTAGCAGTCATGGTATATATCAAGACTCTTTAAAGCTTCTCATATATCTGTATCAAAGAGGAGTGTGTGAAAGTAGTTAAGGAAACTTCCCATTTGTGCACAGTAACTGCATATAAAGTCAATAGAGAAGAAGATCCCCACAATGTGTGAGGGTGGTCTTTTTAGAGAAGGGATGCCTCCGTGTAGAGGTGAAGAGCTATCACCTATAACCAGTCTAGCTTTTTTTAGGCTAGGCATGCTGAACCCACTCCTTCTGTTAGGAGCAACAGTGTATGAAGAGAGAAAAATAGATTCTATGCGACCCTCTAAAAGAATTCAGAAATGGACTTTAAGAGTAGACCTAACTGATGGATTTGTAATTATGGGTCGGTCAGAACAAAATGTGATTTCCTGCTTCTAGAAAGAAAGTTAACGTTTTCTTTTTTGGCGCAGCTTAAGATTTGCTTCTTATACTTCAATTATTATATTTATTTGGTGGTGATGAATCAAAATTAAAAAATTATTATTGGTATGATATAAGGAAAAGTTTAAAATTATATTAAAATTAAAAGGAGGGTAAATGAGTGCAGTGGGAAATAAAGAAATATAATGCTTCTTATATATGTTTTTGCGCATATAAACGTTACAGGAGGACATGGGCCATTAATTGCGGGAGAAAACGACAGACAAGATAAATAGAGAAGTGGATGGTTATGATGTGAAATTTGTGATGTATACTCCATTTGTGTAAGGGATTTGATTTTCTCATGTTGCATGAGAATTCAATTTCCATATGTGATTAGAAAAAATTATATGTGGTGGATCAGCACGAAAATTTAGGGTTAAAAAAAAAAATAATTTTCATATTGAATGAAAATTATAAAACTCACACTCCATGTGTGTAAATAACATGTCAAATAAAGAAACAGGTTTGCGTCCTTGTCTTCTGCCATTGCTATCGGATTATTGTCTAACTTATCCATTTTTTAGTAACTAATGAATAATTCAACCTACGCAGTAAAAAGTTAATATACAAGGCTAAAAACGCGCTTTTTAATGTTTTTTATTATTTATAAAAAGTAAATTTGTGTTATTTAATGAAATTAGCATAAATTTTTTATGGAAAAGATATTTCTCCTATAATATGATATAAATTTAGATTTTTTATTCAAAATAAATAAGTTATTTATATTGAGCCCAAAATGATATCGTTCTGGAATGAAAATCAAGGTATTTTTGTAATTATAATTTATTTCATAGTTATAATAGTCTTTTTTATTATAATTTTTTAAATCCAAAAGGACATCGCGTTAGGAATGAATGCAAATAACTTTTTTATATTCACTCTAAAAATATTAAAGCCATAAATTCATCTTCAATAATTTTAAAACAACGTCGTTTTGAAGTTTAGAAAAAAAAATATTTTAATAATTTTTTATATCATATATTTTATTAAAATACCTTCTTCTTTTTTTCAAAATCCAAAATAACAGTTTTGAAATTTCATGAAATAATTTTATCTCTTATTATAAGATAAATGTTAATTTTTTATTAAATAATTTAAAATGTAAGAAAATATTAAATGTATGTTGCTTTTGTACTGTCTATGGTAACACAATACTTGTTTAAAATATAACGGTTTTCAGTTATTCCACAGCTATTATTTTCGGATTTTAATATCCAATGAATATTCAGAACGCCTGCCTCACTAAGCATAAAATGATAAAATATTTTGCGCTAGTGTTGTTTTGAACATTTCTTATGTGTGATTATTTTATATGGAAGCCCAACTGAAAATAAACGTGTTGTCAACTACACGAAAAAATTGAAAAAGAGACAAGATCTTCAAAATCTTTTATATTAAGAAATCATCTCTCATGTAAAAAAAAAAAAAGAAGATGAATTATTTTGTCTACTTTTATTTTGTCTATTTTTGTCAATCTCTCTTAATACCGTTATATTAGAATCTCATCAAATGGTAGAGATCTGCGGATTAAAATAAATATTTTTTCTTTATTTCTCCTCATGGCCTCTCACACTCTTTCTCTCTCCTCCATTTCTTTTTCGATTTGCGTAATTTACAACATGAATTTATATTTGAATCTAAAAGCATGCAATGATTAATGACATCATAGTTGTGCTAGATGAGTATAATTTTCAATATTCCATGAATTTGATATAATTAAACACGATAGAAACCACAAAAAAAATATAAAAACGAAAACCACGAATAATCTCTTCCTTTGAATTAATCCACGATTATCGTAACGTTTCTACTTTGCCGTTGAAATTTGAAATCGAAACAATTTATCTCCTTCTTCTCATCTTGTTTTTCACCTTAAAGTGGGAAAATGATTTTTGTTCTCTCTATGTTACGCCCAACAACAAGCCTACCTAGTTCCATGACATAAGGCATTTAAGTTTGTTTCTTCTTGACACCTCATTTCATTATTTTTGTATGTAAATGCTTCTAACAATGGCGGCTAGGTTGGATGAATTAAGAAAAAAACTTGCATCTTTTTTTGATGTGTGCCATTGAAGAGAGAGAAAGGGGAGGAGAGAGAAAGAGTGAGAGAAAAAGGGATAAAAGAGATTATTTTATATCGTAAATCTCAATGGTTGGACGAGATTATAATCTAACGGTATCGAAAGGGCTAGACAAAGGTAGGCAAAATAAAAATAAGTAGAATAACTTATCTCTAACAAAACTTATGATATGGTCTTTGTTATCATTGATCATTCTTTATATAATTATGATTTCTCATATTACTATGTCATTTTTTTTAACATAAAAGGAACCAGATCATTTATACTATCAAAGCTAAGTCGAATCTTATGTAATAAGCCGTTCGACACTAAAAATAAATAAGCAATTATATATATATATATATATATATATATATTAATGTTTTTACAGTGAATGTAGATAAGTTATTTACATTTATTTCTAAAACGACGTTATTTTGGGTTAAAAAATTATAATGAAAAAAGATTATTATAATCCTGAGATAAATTATAATTACAAAAATACCTTGATTTCCGCCTCAAAATAACGTTGTTTTAGGCTCAATGTAAATAAGTTATGTACATTGTCTGTAGAAAAAAAAAGAATATATATATATATATATATATATATATATATATATATATATATATATATATATGGGGCAATATATTCTTACACCGGTGTAAGAGTTAGAAGTTTTACACTCAATCTTGACCATTGATCCACTTGTATCCAATGGCTCACGTTACTAAAAAATTTGAGCCCTTAGATATAAGTGGGATTAACGGATAAGATTAAAAGTGTAACTTACACCGGTGTAAAATGATCCTGACCACATATATATATATATATATATATATATATGTACTATTTTTTGTTAGAAAATGATTTAAGTAAGTCTACTTACATACATTACTTACATAATGATAACTTCCACGAGAGATTTAGTTTAACGGTTCAATAACAAAGTATTGGAGATGGTTTAATTACTTAGATTTGAACTTTAGACAAGCACATAGCAAAATTAATTCCCTCACATACACCAAATCATCAAGCAATGTGCACTTTTAAAATCAATGGAAATGGATGTGTTGATTAACATGAACATGTCATGTGTAGGAATCCTAGCCATATAAAAGAGAATCAACGGTTATGATTATGTAATTACCTATTCCCAATTTTTTCTCTTTCTTTCTTTATCACCATTGATCTACCTTTGTATGGTTATGATTTCCCAACATGATATGGTCATGTTAATTAACACATGAGAGGATCCACTCCCAAAATCAATTGGATGAAAATTTAGTCTTGATTTAAATAAAAATAGTTAAGACAATGCTTCAAGGATGATTGCATTATTCTATAATAAACAACTTTATCTTGCATTTATAAGAGACAATACAAATAAATGATTAATATTTATCATGTTATAGTTTTATAGGAGATAAAATTATTTCTTATATACATAAAAGTGTATGGAGTTCATATATTTTCTTTTTTTTTTTACATATACACAAAAGATAAAATTATCTCCTATAATATTAGAAACATTAATATATAAAAACAATGCTTAACTAATTTGAAGATATATCTACATGTCAGATTTTTAAATTTTTTTCTTAAATTGGAACGGTGAGTTTCAACTTTTTCTTATGAAGAATTTCACAGGTAACTAAGGAGGAGTAGAAAGCAATAGGCCAAAAGATTGGGTGGCTTAGGTGAGGCGCTGCATTTAAAAAGAAAGCAAGTTGATTGAGAGTGACCCCAAATGTCCGTGAACTCGCCAACATGGCACGCTCTTACCCTTGCCACGTTTCCACGCCTTACGATGACCATTTAATGACTCATTATCATAACTAATCCTAAGTTCCAAAATTATTTATATTTATTTCGTTTTAGATTAAAAAATTGAAAAATTATAATGAAAAAAATTATTATAATATTAAAATAAATTATAATTTAAAAATATTTTAATTTCGGCCTCAAAATGATATCATTTTGAACTCAATATAAATAAGTTATTTACGTTGACAATAAAAAAAGTGAACCCGGGCCGTTTGGTACGCGGTATTCTTCGGGATTTCCGGGAAATTGAATTTTTCAAAATTTTAAATGTCCAAATATTATCATAAACTTGATGTAAAAAACATATTTTTGAAAATCGAGATTCCCCACAAATTTCTCCTGTACCAAATGCCCTAGTATAATACTAAGGGGTTAATATTTTTTCTGTATCAGGAGATAAAATTATTTCTTTAACTTCAAAACAATATTAATATAAAATTCATGATATAAAAAGAAATTAAAATATTTCAAAATAAAATGTATTTTTTTTTAAATCCCAAAACAAAATGATTTTGATTTTGTTAAACATAACTATATCTCCGGTTGCGTGAGAAATATTTTTCTATCGTAGTAATTTCAAATTGAGATTGTAATTTGAACCAATAATTTTATATGAATCTGGAAAGATAAATATTTAGTAATATAGAATTATGTATATATTTATATATTAAGAAAGATTGATACCACTTGGCACATTTTTGCTCAACTTTAACAAATTATTGGATGGATATGTAATTTATCTTCAATTATTTAGACTTTACACATTCCCTATATAAATCGTTGTGCAACTATAAACACTACCTAGAACCGGCATGTTTTGTTTAGTTTTTCAAACTAAAAATTATGAATTGTGAAAAAACTATATGCTATTTTAGCTTTTAAATACTAGATAAAAGGGATAGATTATTTGATAATTTGATTCTTTTGCCCCTCATTAATTAATTAATAACTAATTTGCCCCTCCCCCAGAACTATCCACTATCCTGCCCCATTTAGTCGATTAAGTTACATTTTTAGTCGACTACATAGCAAAAACACAGAAAATATGAACCCCGCGTTTTAATCGACTACATATTCTGCTTAGTCGATTAAAAGTGATGAATATGTAATCGACTAAATCCATTATTTAGTCGACTACATTTCGCGGATATCGTATTTTTAAAACCCCTCATTTCGCGAAGGGGGGTAAATTTGAAACCCTAGTCGATTAAGAGAAACCAAGGCACCACCTCTTGAAGAACCGATCAAACCCCTCTGATTGGCTGTCTGATTACACCATGTCAACCATCTACCTTGTGAATCTGAGTTAGTAGGTAACGATTAAAACCTTGCATTGTGTTTTATGTGTGGATTTTTTTGATTTCTTTCTCCTTTACATGATTTTGTTTCTAATTTTTTTTTGAGTTTTATGGCAGAACGTTGGTTGATTTTTGTTGGCTTTAATTATTGATATTGTTTCATGTAATGAAGAACATTAGGGTTTGGGTTTAGATTTTTAATCTTTTCCACAACCACCGGTTAGGGTTAAAGTTAGGGTTTTGATTTAGTTATTAATATTTTTAATCTTTAGTTATCATTAGCTTATTGCATATATCTTGGTTTACTTGTGCTTTTTGATTAATTTTTTTTAGTATGCATGACTATTGATTTTTGAAAATTTTGGATATTCTTATTAACGATTTTGAGGTATTGATATTGTTAATTCACATTGCTTCCACTTCCATTGTAGGTACGCTTGTTCAAATGGCTCCCCGTAGAAGACCAGACAATGCTGAAGTTGAGAGATGCACAAAGCAACGACAATATCGGCCCTCTTCGTCAAGGCCACAAGATGAAGAGCCTTCTCCTAACGACCTCCCGTATGGATACTTGTTTGATGATGACCCTGCGGTTCACGCTGCATTTGTACATGACCATGCGAACCGTCCCTCATAGGACATGTACGTTTGTTATGACCAATTTGTTTGCAGGTACTGCATCTACTCTAACTGCTTATGGGTTGCGACTCAACCCAATCCATCTCATTTTGTATCCTTAAAGACTTCGGTCTTCCTTGTGCACGTACCAAAGATGAATTTGGGAAAATAGTTGGGCCATCTATTTGTGGAATCAACAACTCATTACCCATTGGATACCAATGTGCAGATGTAGTGGACCCACTTACTTCTTAAGCCCAAAGACCACTTACCATAGAAAGGCCCAAGAGATGTTGCAGCAAACCCAAACGTTTGGATGATTTTATTTTGGGCTGATTGAGCATTTAGTGTTTTTATATACATTTTATTTGAGCCCATTGTATCTACAGCGAGGAGAATATATTCAGAAAATGAAAAGAAAGAAAACATGAAAATTTGCAGGACAACTTCTCTCTCTAAATTTCCCTCAACTTCTCTCTTCTTTTTCCCAAACTTCTTTTCTCCTTCAAATTGGTGCTTTCATTGCTGCATCTCCTCCTATGGCAGAAAACACTAGGATGAGAGATATCCAACAACAGCTCACAGATCTTCGACAACAACTTCAGGCAACTGAATTACGATTACAAACAGCTGAGGCTTCCAATGCACAACAGATCACAGCGTGGGAGATGGCTCACGATCGTCGTTTTGAGGCCATGGAAAATCAACAACAGGAACGACTGGAAGAATTCCGCGCAGATCTGGAACGGACTATCCAACCCAACCACAATCAAGGTATGGTCCACGTGCAGGGTCGTCACAATGGGATCCTGGGTCCGGGACCCGGTGGCCGTTCTCCACGCCTTGATCTACCGCGTTTTTCCTCCGGCGATCCCACTAGGTGGTTATTTGCGGTGGAACGGTACTTTACGTTTTATCAAACCCTAGAACCTGATAAAATGTTGCTTGCTTCATTTCATTTGGATGACCCAGCAGCAAGCTGGTTTCAAGGGATGTCTCGCGATGGTCTTATTCTCACATGGAACGCATTTGTGGTGGCCATAAACCAACGTTTTGGTCCTACAGAATTTGAAGATCCTGCTTCTCTGTTGGCCAAATTACAACAAACGGCTTCCGTTCAAGATTATCAGACTTCTTTTGAACGTTTATCCAGCCGCGTACCGGGTCTATCCCCTGCATTGACTAAGAGTTTATTCTTATCTGGGCTGAAACCCAGAATTCGAAGTGCAGTTATCCCTCATAGACCCACAGATATTCATCAGGCTTTTGCATTAGCCCGTGTGTATGAAGAACAGTTGACTCTTGAAAGGCCTTTTAAGTCATGGTCTCCTAGAGCCACTTCTTCCGCACCGGTTACGACCCCTTCAGTTGGGCCTACTGCTTCTTCCCTCCACAATCCTCCTATTGCTGCCATTCCAATCAAACGGTTGTCTCCCGCTGAGATTTTGGCAAAGCGGGAGAAGAACTTGTGTTTTAATTGTGATGAGAGGTATTCTTTTGGCCATAAGTGTAAAGCTAAACCTGCTCTACTCTATATGGACGGTGATGAGGAGGATATTGCTGTGACTCACGATGGGGGTAGTGTTTCCCATACGGAGGAAATCGTGGACATCATTCCTCCTTCACCTGAAATTAGCTTTAACGCTCTCTTCGGACATCGGACTTCGCGTTCTTTCCGTTTGCAGGGGTTTGTTTCTGGACACTCTATGCAAGTGTTGATTGATGGAGGCAGTACTCATAATTTCATTACACCCAGGATGGCTTCTTATCTCCACCTTACCTTGCATGCAATTACTCCATTCTCTGTCCAAGTGGGCAACGGTGATAAATTAATTTGTACCGCCAAATGCTTGGGTGTTCAACTTCATTTACAATCTGTACCATTTGTTTTGGATTTGTTTGTTATTGATCCGGTGGTTACTGACTACCAGAACCTTACTATGTCATTCACTAAAGATGCTGTCCCTGTTGTGCTGCAAGGGACCATTACCATTGCTCCTTCATTGATTACTCCGGCCCAATTACACAAACTCATGGCACATGATTCCATTGATGCGTGTCTTATGTGTATGGACTCTAGTGGTCCGAGTTCTATTTCTCACGCTGATTCTTCCCCAGGCTCCCAGATTGCCAGTTTCAGTGACGAACCGGCACTTCAACAGCTACTCCTTGATTTTGCAGATGTCTTCGCCACTCCAACTACTCTTCCCCCTGAACGCAGTTTGAACCATAAAATTGTGCTCCAACCTGAATCCAGACCAGTTCAGGTGCGACCCTATCATTATCCTCATTTTCAGAAAAATGAAATTGAGCGATTGGTGACTGAAATGTTGGCAGACGGACTTATTCGACCTAGTCAGTCTTCTTTTAGCTCTCCAGTTTTATTAGTTAAAAAAAAGATGGGACATGGCGTTTTTGTGTGGATTATCGCGCTTTAAATGCAGTTACTATCAAAGATAAATTTCCTATTCCCACAGTGGATGAATTACTGGATGAATTACATGGTGCCACCATTTTTTCCAAACTTGATTTACGTTCAGGCTATCATCAAATCCGTATGGAACCAGCGGACATTCATAAAACTACGTTTCGTACCCATCAAGGACACTACGAATTTGTGGTGATGCCCTTTGGCTTATCCAATGCCCCCTCAACTTTTCAAGCTACAATGAATGAGGTTTTCTCTCCATATCTTCGTCGCTTCGTAGTTATATTTTTTGATGATATTTTGGTCTATAGTGCTAACCTTCAGGAGCACACTCAGCATCTCTATCAAGTTTTATACACACTACGAAGCACCCGATTTTACGCTAAGATGTCCAAGTGCTCTTTTGCACTAACATCGATCCATTTCTTGGGTCATATTATCTCTGGGCAAGGGGTTGCTCCAGACCCTGCTAAAGTTCAGGCCATTGTGGACTGGCCTCTACCTACTTCACAAACGCAGGTTCGGGCCTTCTTGGGCCTCTCGGGATATTACAGAAGGTTTATTAAACATTACGCTATGGTCGCTTCTCCTCTATCGGATTTGTTAAGTAAAACAGGGTTTGTATGGACAAACGAAGCTACTACTGCTTTCAACACCCTTAAGGCTTTAATGGTTTCGTCTCCTATTCTGGCCTTGCCAGATTTTTCTATTCCGTTTATTGTGGAGACTGATGCATCTGGCATTGGTATCGGTGCTGTGCTATTACAGAAGGATCACCCAATTTCTTTTTTTAGTAAGAAGTTGTCTTCCACTATGCGCAACAAGTCCACATACATCAGAGAGATGTTTGCAATCTCATCTGCTGTTGCTAAATGGAGACAATATCTTTTGGGTTCCCATTTCCTTATTCGCACTGATCATCAGAGTTTACACCATCTCATGAAACAGGTGGTTCAAACTCCGGAGCAACAGCTTTTTCTTGCCAAGCTGTTAGGGTTCAATTTCACAATTCAATACAAGGCTGGGAAGGCAAACGTGGTTGCTGATGCCCTTTCCCGACCTCCACAGGAATCACTATCCTGTGTTGATTCGCAGTTGACGGTTCTATCGGGCCCTACCTCCAATTATTCTGATATTTTACACAGGGAGTTACATACAGATACTTATGCTACACAAATAATACACGAACTACAGACATCGCCTCACTTGTGGCCAAAGTGGCGAGTCCAAGGAGATCTACTACTGTACAACAACCGTATCTATCTTCCCGCGGGCTCCAGCCTCATTCCCAAACTGTTGCAGGACTTGCACTCATCTGTCCAGGGTGGTCACTCCGGGGTCCAAGCCACACTGCATCGAATCTCTAGCTCCTTTACCTGGAAGGGAATCCGAAATGATGTTAAACGGTTTGTTAAAAATTGTTCGGTGTGTCAGAAAATTAAACCACAAAACCATGCCCCTTTTGGACTACTTCAACCCATTGCCCCACCCGAATCCTTATGGACGGATTTATCCATGGATTTTATCACTCACTTACCTCAGTCCAGTGGCTTCACAGTAATATTGGTTGTGGTTGACCGATTTTCTAAGGGGAGCCATTTTACTGCTCTTCCTACCCATTATACAGCATACCACGTTGCAAAGGTTTTTTGGGACTCCGTCGGTAAGCTCCATGGGTTTCCAAAGACGATTATCTCTGATCGTGACCCCATATTTTTGAGCCATTTCTGGCGTACACTATTTACCCTCCAGGGCACTTCCCTGCGATATACAACAGCTTATCATCCGCAGTCAGACGGTCAAACAGAACGAGTAAACAGATGCATTCAACAATACTTACGTGCTTTCACGCATACCCAGCCAAAGTTATGGTCCAAATATCTGAGCTTTGCTGAATTTCATTTCAACACTTCCTTCAACCGATCTTCCGGATTCACGCCTTTTGAAATCACCTTTGGTCGAAAGCCACCAAATTTATTGGCTTACACCTTAGGTTCCTCATCAGTGGACGCCGTTGATTCAGATCTGACAACCAGGACCCAGATTGTGTCTACATTGAAGGAGAATCTGTTCAAATCTCAGACAGCTATGAAGGCATTTGCAGATAAAAAGCGAAAAGATAAAAACTTTACCGTCGGAGAGTGGGTTTTACTTCGGCTCCAACCTCATCGGCAACTTTCGGTGGCTCGCCGGTCATCTCAGAAGCTTGCTCAACGGTTCTATGGACCATTTCAGGTTCTAGAACGGATAGGACCCGTGGCCTACCGTCTACAACTTCCGGAGACTTCTCGCATTCACAACGTCTTCCATGTTTCCCTACTCCGTCCTTTTCAGTCGGACACCAGACCTCCTCATCAGCCATTGCCAGAATCACAGTTCGACGGACCGCCTGTTCACAACCCTAGAGCGGTCGTTGCTCACCGCACTATTTGGCGACAAGGCCAAGAGGTTCCTCAAGTGCTGATCCAATGGGATGGTCTTTCTTTGGAAGATTGTACATGGGAAGATGAATTTCAGCTGGTGGACGGTACAGCTCGCACCAGGAACGCATGCGGTAGCTCTTCAAAGAATAGAAGAGACCCACTTCCTAATGACTCTGAACACACTCCTACTAACCCTTCAGTTGCCCACCCACTATCAGACAGCGGTCCAATAGTTGCTTGCCACGACACTGACGCCAGCGACTCTTCTGCCCCTGCCGTTGATCTCATCTCATCCAACGGCTCGCGTCCTGATCCGCGTGCAGCACCTGCCCCTCTCCGGATTGGACCGACACACCTACCCCCTGACAGCCTCGTGGACGATGCTGGATTTCATGGGGAAAGGGATGTAGTGGACCCACTTACTTCTCAAGCCCAAAGACCACTTACCATAGAAAGGCCCAAGAGATGCTGCAGCAAACCCAAACGTTTGGATGATTTTATTTTGGGCTGATTGAGCATTTAGTGTTTTTATATACATTTTATTTGAGCCCATTGTATCTACAGCGAGGAGAATATATTCAGAAAATGAAAAGAAAGAAAACATGAAAAATTGCAGGACAACTTCTCTCTCTAAATTTCCCTCAACTTCTCTCTTCTTTTTCCCAAACTTCTTTTCTCCTTCAATATTCTTTTGGAAATACACTAGGTTACACTATATGTTTTGGAGAACATAGTGTAATTTGTAAAAAAAAGTTAATAAACGGATCTTTCCCATTAAAAAATAGGTTATGGAATTAATTCCTCAAATCTAAGAGAATGACTATATTGAAATAAAGAGATAACCTTATCAATTTTTTTTCTATTTTGGAATTAAAACGACATGATCTCACTTGAACAACAATTACAATAATTTGATTTTAATATAATCACATTCAAAATAATTTACAATGATACATTATCCTCAAATCATACGATACTAACCATTTAAACATGAGATATAGAAGTTTCCAAAAAGAAGAAAATGATATACATAGAAAAAAAGGAAATTATTTAATATTAAGTATAACATAATATACTTATTCATAATAAAAATGGATGGCTAAAAAACATCTAAAAAAATGGGTTACAAAATGAATAAAAAAAATATAAACTTATTCAAAATAAAAACAGACAGCTAAAATAAAAAATTAAATAATAACTATTTTATTTCCTCTGACTTACTCCCTTTGTATTCTGATAAACACATGTATGATCATTGTTTTCAAAATATCTTTGAAACATTTAATGGATACAAATAATGTCATCTATTTATGATGAAAATGTCAAATGTATGTATGGACAAAATAAATATTGGGTCAAAAGACCAATTGAAAAGGAAACCGTGAAATTTTCAATTGAAGTAAGAAATAAAAGCCTAAATTTCATGAATGAGATTATTCCAGATTTTATTTGCATTTTTAACTTTAAAAAAGGTTATTTTTTCTGCGATTATTGTAGATAAGTTATCTACATTGAGCCCAAAATGATATTATTTTGGGGCAGAAATTAAGATATTTTTATAATTATAATTTATTTCAGTGTTATAATAGTCTTTGTCATTATAATTTTTGAATCTTTCAACCCAAAATGACGTCGTTTTGGGAGTGAATATAGATAACTTATCTACTTCACGACAAAAATATTAAAGCCTTAAAAAAAATAAAAACATAGAAAGTATAACAAAAGAACAAGAAAAAGAGAGAAATACAAAGAGGAAAACAAATAAATAAAAAGGACGCAACATGTGGGACAAATTTTGTTTCAAAATACAGATATTTTAAAGGGTATAATATTTCTCATTTTTTTATAGGAGATAAAAATTATTTTATATACATACATAAAAGAAGTGTACGCGGTTTATTTTTTTTTATTTTCTCTTGCTCTTCTCTTTACATGACCTCACTTAGACCCCACAAAATTTTATGTATGTATTGGAAATACTTTTATCTACAATAATATGAGAAACATTAAACCATATATATAATGGGTTTATCATCTATAATTTAACATGACCACAAAAAAGTTCCTATACACATAACATTTTGTGGGGCCCGCAGCATAAAAAAAAATTCCGGCACGCAAAACGAATCTCTATAACATAACACAATCACTTTTCCTACAATATAACTCTTATAAAACTCATATATAATTAGTAAAACTTGTGAATGGTAGTTAAAATTCCGATTTAAATCTGCGAACTTACGATTTTTTGATTTTTTTCAATTAAAATAATTTTATCAAATTTCCAAACGCTTTTCCGAATTTTTTTTTTTTACGTTAGGATTTTACGTTTTACGATTTTTCCTCCTTCCAAATTTTAGGTAAAATCATGTGTTGTGGATCAGACTACTAAACAACCCAAAAGAGAAATTAAAAGCCCTGCTTATTTTGCTGATTCCATACTGGGCTATGGAGTTAAGAAGAAATAAATTCAAATGTGACGTGGCCAATACAATAATGTTGTTGATTACATGCTGAAGAATAGTTATTAGCAGTTACTTTTGCAGTTATGTTTTTTTTAATTTACATATTGTAACTTCCTTTAGGATTTCTCGTAACTTCCATTTAGGATTTCTTGTAACTGACTATTTAAATGTTGTGTAACCATGAATAAAGAAAGAAGTTGAATTTCAAATCTTTTCTCAATTCTCTTTCTCTTCTCCATCTTTCCCTTCACTTTCTCATGGTTATAAATTAGAATCCTTACATCCCGATTTTAACTACCAGATTCCTTACATCTAAGAGAAAATGATTATATTGAGATAAAAAGAGAAAGAAAACCTTGTCAAATTCTTTTTTTGGGATTAAAAACGGCACGATATCCCGTGAACAGTAATTACAAGAATTTGATTTTAATATTCAAAATAATTTACGGTCTTACATTATCACCAAATGATACGATACTGACTATTTAAACATGACATATGGAGAAAAAAAGATATACTAGCGATATCATACAAGATTTGATTATTTTTTTTGGAAATATAAGATTTGATTATTTGAGTTAGCTAATTGTTGAAGAGCAAAAAAAAAAAAAATACATACAATAATATCAGATAATAATAAATGATCTTATCGGAAAATTGATATAATGGTATCCGATGAATTTTATTGATTGTTGGATTGAAACGGTTTATTCTGATAATCGTGTAGATACTTTTTCTTCATGCATATAATTAATTGTAAATACAATTATACAACGGTGGCTGTTTAACTTATAGCTTGACATGGAATTGAGTATGTTCATCCTTGCATTTTTGATTTGTCTTATGATGTTTTGTGGCTGTGTCTAATATTTGTCCAACAGTTCCCAATATGGCAGGTCAAGCTCAAGAAGATCAACCCAGCAAAAAGAATGACCAACCCAGCTGGTTATCAGTTTTGAACCGACGTGCCGCTGGGAAACCCGTGGATCCTCCTAACAAAAAGCGGAAGATCGTAGAGGAGCAGCCGAAAAAGCCTGCCGCTGAAAAAGCTAAGGCAGTGGTGGAGAAGCCAAAGGGGAAGCCGGATAAGGTTAATCCGGTTGCTCCTCCGGCGACTCCGGCCGTCATTATGCCTCCCCCTTCCGCTGGGATTTCCAAGCACGTGTTGTGGAAATCAGGCATTACCAATCCTCTGCGAGAAGCCATTTGTCCTCCTGAAATATTTTTCAATTCCTCTCCATTTACTGCCACGCAAATCAAGGAATTGGAGGATATGGAGATAGGCTGCATGAAGATGTCGGCTATGGTCCGACCTCTACTGTCGCTGAAGAATGACTACCTCCGTACCTTTAACGACTTAGCTGCTTGTCAGGGAGAGAAGTCGAAGGTACTGGCCGAGTTGAAGACGGCCAGGGAGGCGCAGGAGAAGGAAAAGGGGGAAAGAGAGAAGCTTATGAAAGATCTATCTTCCACCAGGGAGGCTTTAGCTAAGCTCCAGAAGGAGCATAAGGATCTGAAGTCTGTGCATGACTTCAATCACAAGTCCTTGACAAATTTTAAACAGAAGTTTGAGGATCTGGAGGCAAAGTTGGAGGAAACTGAAGGCACTGCCCAAGCCTACCGGAACGAACTCGAGAAGGCCATAACTGGTTCTTTTGAGAACGCTCTCAGCCAACTGCGAGTTGTGAATCCGGACCTTCAGTTTATCACCCGTGGTATCCATTCTCAGGCTTATGTGAGCAATGGTGTTATCATTGGTTTTCCTCCAGAATCTCCGCCCTGTGACTCGGCCACCCCCAGTGAGGATAGAGCGGTGGTGGAAAAGGGCAAAGAGGCTAGCACGCGTCCTCCTTCTGTTCCCTAGTTTTATTTTTGTAGATTTTGTTAGGGCCTTTTCAGAGCCTCTTATTAACTTGTAATGAATATTGCCGGTTTACACCTGACTTTCATATATCATCAATTTGGTTAACGTATGTACTCGATTTTGATTTATACGAGTTTGATTTATACAACCTGGCCGAGGTTGGAGCATGTTTAAACGTATTCCGATTTTGTCATTTATTCATGACGCATATTATTTGACTTAGTTATGCAAACTAAATCGACATACAGAACATTTCGTCATTTGAGACGCGTCTGTGTATAATTTTTTCCAAGGCAGAGGCAATCATGGCACCTACCCATCCCTTTTGAAAGCAAAAGGTAATGGGAACTTTGACCTGATCAGGATCGTTTTGGCGGATTGCATCTCATACCTTGGCTTGTATTCGATACTAATAACAAATAAGAGTAGATCTTAAATAAGAAATAATTCCTCATTTATTTATTGGTTCGAGTATTACATGAATAGTGCCAACATATTTGGCTTTTAAATAGAGTCCCTAATAGAGGATAATTTCTATCATAAAACAGATGAGGGTCGCTCAGCTGTAATATGTCTTCAGCTTGTCTGCATTCCATGTTCTTTTAATTGGTTTGCCCTCAATTGTTTCAAGGACATATGCACCCTTTCTGAGTTTGTGCTTAACCCGGTAAGGTCCATCCCAATTAGCAGCTAACTTGCCTTCCCTTGCATTTCGGTTGCCGATGTCTGCTCTTCTGAGAACTAAATCATCGACCTCGAAGCTTCTTGGTCGTACCTTTTTATCATGTCTGGCCGCCATCTGTTGTTTGGCCATAATATCTCGGCAATGAGCTAAGACTCGAGTTTCCTCGATGAGATCTAACTCGACAGTAAGTAATCTGCTGTTTTGTTGCTCGCCCTGCGTCATGCTATTCATTCGTCTCCAGGAGGTCTCTCCGACTTCAACCGGGATCATAGCCTCACAACCGTATGTCAACCGAAAAGGGGTTTCCCCTGTTGACGTCTGGGTACTCGTTCTATACCCCCTCAGAACAAAGTATAGCTGCTGAACCCAACTTCCTTGGGCGTCTGTCATTCTTTTCCGGAGGCCGTCCACGATTATCTTATTTGCCGCTTCAGCCTGTCCGTTTGATTGTGGGTGCTCGACAGAAGCGAATCGATGTTTAACATGAAAGTCCTGCATCAACTGTTGGAAGTTTTTGTCAACAAACTGTGTTCCATTGTCTGTGACCAATTCAGCAGGTATTCCAAACCTGGAAATTATGCTTTTTTCAAAGAATTTCCGGATTCTAGCCGAGGTGATAGTGGCTACTGGTTCTGCTTCTATCCACTTTGTGAAATAATCTACTGCCACGATTAACCATCTTAGTAGCCATTCAGCTGCTTTGAAGGGTCCTAGGAGGTCCATTCCCCATTTAAAGAATGGCCAAGGAGCTGATATATACCTCATTTCTTCTGGTGGTGAGAGAATATGCTTAGCGTGCTTTTGGCAGCTATCACATTTTTTCACATGCTCTTTCGAATCCATCTCCATAGTTGGCCAGTAGTAACCAGCTCGTAGAGCTTTTCGTGCTAGTGCTTTGCCACCCATATGATGCCCGTTGATGCCCTCGTGAATTTCTGATAAGACGTACTCGACGTCTTTGTAGCCAAGACATTTTAGCATTGGGGTGTGCAATCCTTTTCTGAACAGTTGATTGTTCACCATTGTGTATTGTGTTGCATCCCTGATTAGCTTCCGAGATTCCAATGCGTCTTCCGGCTTCGTTCCTTTTTCGAGATACTCAATAATGGGATGTCGCCAATCTGTCGTAGCTGTAATGATCATTATGCAACTCGGGTTGGGTAGACTTTGCTGCACTACCGTCCTGTGGTTTCCCGGATTTTTTGTACTGGCCAACTTTGACAAGATATCAGCTCGGCTGTTTTCTTCTCGAGGTATATGATTAATTTGAACCGTATTGAAGTTGGCCATCAATTCCTTTACTTTTTGCAAGTATTTTATCATTAGGGGTCCCTTGGCTTGGTATTTGCCTTCTATTTGAGATGCAATTAACTGGGAATCAGTGAATACCACCACATGGTTGGCCCCGTGATCTTTGACTTGCACAAGAAGTGCTTCATACTCGGCTTGGTTATTTGATGTTGGAAAACTCAAATTCAAAGAATGTTCTATGGTGACCCCTTCTGGGCTTTCGAGTATGATGCCGGCGTCACTCCCTTTCTTGTTAGAAGATCCATCTACAAAAACTTTCCAAGCGTTGCCGACTTGGTCTCGTTCTTGGTGTGGTGACGTCATCTCCATCACGAAGTCGGCCAAGGCTTGTGATTTAATAGCCTTCCGACTTTCATAAATGATATCAAATTCACTTAGCTCGATTGCCCAACTGGCCATTCTTCCAGCTAAGTCTGGTTTGTGTAACACTTGTCGAACCGGTTGGTTAGTACGGACTCTGATCTGGTGTCCCTGGAAGTAGGGTCGCAGCTTTCTTGCTGTAACTAGCAGTGCATATGCTACTTTTTCCAGCTTTTGGTATCATAGTTCAGCGCCTTGTAACGCTCTACTAATGAAGTAAATCGGCTTTTGGTCCCCCTCAACCTCCTTCATCAGGACCGCGCTCACTGCTTCCTCTCTTACGGCCAAGTATAGGGTCAGGACGTCTCCTAACTCGGGCTTTGTTAGTATCGGCGGGGTCGTTAAGCATTGCTTTAATTTAGCAAACGCCCGTTGGCACTCCGGGTTCCACTCTTCCGTTGCTTCCTTTTTCAGCAGTTTAAAGAATGGTTGGGCATTTTCAGCCGATTTAGGCAGAAAACGTGTTAAGGCCGCGATTCTTCCCGTTAGTTGTTGTACTTCTTTCTTGTTTCGTGGTTCCTTCATATCCAGAACCGCCCTGCATTTCTCGGGATTTGCTTCGATCCCACGGTGAGTTAGCATGTAGCCCAAAAATTTGCCTGCAGGAACACCAAATGCGCATTTGGCTGGGTTTAGGCGTATACAATACGCCCTGAGTTTTTTGAAAGTTTGTTCCAAATCCTTAATGTGCGTGGTCGCACAAAAGATTTAACAATCATATCATCGATATAGACTTCGACATTCTTTCCCAGCTGATCTTCGAAAATCTTGTTCATCATTCGTTGGTATGTGGCCCCTGAATTTTTCAACCCAAACGGCATAACATTATAACAATAATTTGCTTTTTCAGCAATGAAGGCAGTTTTTTCCTGGTCCTTTGGATACATTGGGATCTGGTTATACCCAGAATATGCATCCATGAAGGATAGGAGTTGAAAACCGGCCGAGTTGTCTACCAGTTGGTCTATGTTGGGCATTGGATATGAGTCCTTGGGGCAGACTTTGTTCAAATTTGTATAGTCAGTACAAACCCTCCATTTGCCATTTGGCTTTTTGACCATCACCACATTTGCCAACCATGTCGTGTATTGAACTTCTCGGATGAAACCGGCTTCCAAGAGTTCCTTGACGTGATCTGCCAAGACTTGCTGTCGTTCGGGTCCTAACTTCCTTTTCTTTTGGGAGATCGGAACTGATCCCGGATAGACTGCCAGCTTGTGGCAGCAGAATTGTGGGTCGATACCCGGAATTTCTGACGAAGTCCAGGCGAAGACATCCTTGTTTTCCCTGAGAAACTTAGCAATATCTGCTTTAAGTAAAGGATCCGTGGATTTGCCAATTCGTGTGTATTGGCCGGGCTCATCTCCTAGTATCAAATCTTCCAGCTCTCCATCGGGCTCCGGTCGTGGAATTGTTTCTTCCCTCATGTCAAGTTTGACGACATTGACCGACTTCCCTTTGTGTGAAGATACGGGATCTGTGATATGTTTATCTCCTGGGTGAATTCGAGGGGGGTTGGATGTTTCTTTAATTGTGTCGAAATAACAGCCTCGAGATTCCTTCTGATCACCGCAAACTGTGATAATTTCATTGGTGCTACTCACCATTTTGATCTTCTGATGCTTGGTGGAGACCATCATGTCCCAATGATGTATTGTTGGTCGACCTAAGATTATATTGTATTCAGAGGGAAAGTCAGCTACTATGAACCGCACGCGCTCTGACTTGAACGCGTGTTTTGTCCCCAATGTTAACCTTAGGTCTATATACCCCTTCGGAGTAGTGTGTTGCCCATTAAAGGCTATTAGCTCTGTTCTGCAAGGGTGGAGATCTTCCTCGTCGAGATGCATTTTTTTGAACGCGTCCCATAATATAATGTCAGCACAGCTTCCGGCGTCCACGAAGATTTTTCTAACCCGGCAATTGACTAAAGTTCCAGCAATGACCAACCCGTCAACGTGTCCTGGCATGACCCCCTGCATATCGTCTTTTGTGAAATACAACAAAGGAGGATCTGGATTTCGTTTAGTTTCTTTAAAAGTATGGTGGTCCCTAATGGAGAGAACTTCCCTTAGATATTTCCGCCTTGCATTCATCGTGTCGCCGTCACCCCCAAGGGCTCCGCTTATTACATTGCATTCAAAAGCTACCTCCGGGAACTCCTCATGGCGGGGTCCTTTTGTGGAGGTGTTATTTTCTGGGGCCTTGTTTTCTGGTGCCGGGCTTCTGTTTCTCTTTCTATTCTCAAACTTTCTTTTACCATTTTTAGCCCCTTGTGTCTGGATCACGTACTGTCGTAGCCGGCCATCTCGTACGAACTTTTCAACTGCATCTCGAAGATCCCAACATTGATCAGTTGTGTGACCGGGCCCATCATGAAATGCACAATATTTAGATTTGTCCAGCCCCCCTCTGTTAAATATGGGCCGGGGTCTGT
Organism: Gastrolobium villosum; assembly: GCA_032173675.1. Classification (NCBI taxonomy): domain Eukaryota; kingdom Viridiplantae; phylum Streptophyta; class Magnoliopsida; order Fabales; family Fabaceae; genus Gastrolobium; species Gastrolobium villosum. The sequence continues at coordinate 131,378 of JAVKPL010003241.1, forward strand.
CCACCTTTCGCATTTCATTCATGGCCACTTCTCGCCATATTTGTGATCGCGGGGCATTTAGTGGCGTGTATTTGTCATATTTCCCCATACGATCTCGGGAGTCGGGAATTCGAGGTCTGCTATCTTTTTTCCTGAAATCGGATCGATCCCGCTGTTGTGGCATCGGGTTCTTGTCTTTTGGACTTATCCCCTTTTCCTCATCCGGCTGGGCATTTGCTATCTCCATTTGCTCGAGTTCTAAGTATTTCTTAGATCGAGTTCTAAATTCTTCAAGTGTTTTCACAGGATCTTTGTAAACTGACTTGGCAAGCCTGGAGGGTCCGTCCAAGCCAGCCACGATGAGATGAACGTGAACGTTCTCTGGTAAGTTAGGCACCTGTAGGGCAGCATCTTTGAACCGATTGAGGTATTTTTGGAGAGTTTCTCCTGGATTTTGGCGAATTTTGCCAAGTGCAAATTCAGACTTGGGATGCTTTTTGCTTGTGGCAAAATTAAGGAGGAAGCGCTGTCCGAATTCGTCAAAGGAGCTGATGGAATTTGCAGGAAGGGTGGAGAACCATGCCTGCGCTGCTCCCGTTAAGGTGATGGCAAATATCCGGGATATGAGGGGTTCATCAATCCCTCTGATATACATGTCTGTGTCGAAAGCATCGATATGAACTTGTGGGTCCTGGCTTCCATCATATTTTGGCAAGCGTGCAGAATCAAAATCCTCCGGGAAAGGAGCATTCAAGATCGTGCTTGTAAAGGGGCTGTTGTTGTATTGCCCCTTACTATACCTTCTCTTATATGAACCGGGTTCAGCTGTATGCCTTCCTTTATCGGGATGCACCTCCTCCTGGTTCCTTGGGATACCCGTTCCCATTTGGGGAACCGGATTTGTGACTGGTGGAGTTGTGTTTTGTCCTGCCATTGCTACGTTGATGTCATCTTGTGTTGGGCTGGGTTCATGCCTTTGGGCCTGGTTCTGTTGAGACGGATGGCTTCGTTCGCCATCCTGCCGGGGTTCAATTATTCCCCTCAAACGACGTTCTAGGTCACGGATCCCACGTAAATGTTCTTCCCGCATTATGCGAAGATCGTGTTGACGTTGACGATTGGTGCGATCCTCCATTTCTGTCATGCGTTGTAGAATGGCGGTAAGAGCTGTGTGAGCCAGCCGGGATTCAGGATCGGTTGATTGGACAATATTGCCAGCCAATTCTCTGGCAGGCATGGATGGGTTCGTCCTAGGTGGAGCCAGAGCATCTGGCTGACGTTGCTCTTGCCTCATAGGAGTAGAAGCAGAGTCAGATACGTCCTCACTGAGGTGGACGTGATCGTGGTTCACAACATCATCCAATCGGTTTTGGGGTTGGTTGATCTCTTCCAAAACCGGTTCCAGTGGTGGATTGGGCTGACTGTTGCTTCTCGTGTGAACCACCATTCCGTGGTCGTGGGTTCGGTTTCCCACAGACGACGCCAATGTTCTGTCCTAGGGACAGAGATGTTCAGCCTTTATCAGGCTGACTGGTCACTTTGGATCGTATAGCCTTGGTTAGGAGTATCTATTGTAAAGATATCCCTAGACCTAGCTTGATCTCTAACTAGAAAGAATATGACTGTAGTGTCAGTGTGGTGAGTATGGTGAAAGTAATCAATCATGTGTCTTTTACCGTCGACGAGCCCTCCTTTTTATAGGGGCTGCCTCTGATTTGAAATGTGGAGCTGAGCTGTAATGGCGCGGGGGCCATTACCGCTTGGTCGGCCGTTACTGGGTGTAACGTGCCGGACGTTATGCTTCCTTAATTGCGATCCGTTTAAGCATTTATCTGAAGTAACGCACCGAGTTCGAGTTCTGCCGGGTTGACATGATGGGCCTGTCTGTGTGGGCCTCTCATCGGGTTGCTGAAGTGGGCCGACTTCGTGGGCCTCTCACACAGGTCCATAACATAAAGCATGATGAGTGCATAAAAGGTTTATGTTTTTTCACCTTAAACGAAAAGTTTTGTTTAAAATCATGCTTTGCTATCTTCCAACGTGATAAAGATTACACGTTTTTAACTTTCAACAAGCAGGCAAAGTACCTCGGATAATCGCTTTGTGCAATTGTAATTGGTAGGTTTCAGGGAGAATAAATTATTGGAATTGGCTTTTTAGTTGAAAAAGTCAATAAGGAGACTATATTTTAAACAATTTGAATATAACCAATGATGTTAACCGCAAACCTAACAAATACATCACTCAAATCTATCATTCCATCTCCTTGTCAGGTCCAATATACAAGGTGCAACATACAGAGATAACAATAAGTAAAATCCCAATGAGGTGATCAAAAGATGCAGCTACTCTTGTCAAAGCAAGGGTCCAAAATTGGGTTAGTGCTGTCTGGAAAAAAAAGAAAGGCAGGTATGTATCAGTCCCCAGGGCTAGTATTCAAATCCAAGTATCATGGAAAGAAAATAATATTCTATAAAGGCAGTAATCAGTTAAATGCTTAGTGAAACTAATGCATAGGATTAGAAACAAGACACATGACAGAAAATAACCAATGAGATCATCGCATGGTATTGAGATTAAGACACGAATCACGTCTTATAAGATGAATATGATCAAAGTAAAACACTCCATGCTCTCAAGACAAGTTCTATCATGTTTAAACAGGAAGAGATAAATGCAGAAATGACTGCAACACATACAAAATGGAACCTTCACTGATAACCTTGGAGGAGGTATTGCTAAGGATTTAGTTGACTAAAAACGTTGCACCCAAATAACACCTCAATATCTAAGCCTGTGTATGAGAGAGTATGATGGCTCATTTAATATCAATCTACGTATCCTACAAAAAAAATTACTAATTAAAAAAATTCAGCACACTAATGCATTTTTCCTACCATTTTCCCCAAATTATTTACCAAGTGAAAAATGCCCTTTTTGCATACTCTTACCTATCTCAATAATCAATTCGTGAGCAGGCCTTGCTAAAAATGTGCAAGCAATGTATTGACAAACTTAACAACATTGTGGATACAAATCCAGATGGTCGGTCATGTGAGGCATGCATGGAATCTAAAAGCAAAAAAGATTTCCACTAAAAACAAAACAATTTCCATATGAAGAATAAAATTCAAAACAGATTGATTTTTAATAATACAAACTTCGTAATTGGTTTCCCGAAGAGTTGGGATCTAAAATATATATAGAAACTAAATTAAAATTAAAAAGGAAAAAAGAGAACCAGCAGCTGTAAAGTGAGAAGGATACCTCCAAGTACTGGATGTTGGCAACTTTACCAGTCCTCTCAAGTTGCAGTCCTCGTGCTAACAAGGCCTGCAAAAGATTCATGTACAATTCTATCAAATGGTAAAGAGAGGTTTGTTTCATACTATATGAGAGAAGTTATTGAAGATAAAGGAGAATACAAAGATAGAATAAGGCATCCTCCTCAAAAAGCAAAAGAAAATGAGAACAAAAGCAAGTAGAAATAACATCAATACATTCAAACAAACCACTCAAATCTGACTGCACACTAGACAACTACGCACCAAGAGATGACCACTAGTTGGATACCATAAGAAGCCAAAATAATAACTATATCAAACAAGAATTGTTTAAAAGAAATTCTTCTACAAATTTACCATGTAGAATTATAAAAATTGAGAGAACGTACCATACAGGTTCATAAACCATCCACTTCTTCAATAATTTTTCCCCTAGTTGAGCAACGCCATTAGATTAACTCATCAAAGAAGTAAAATGTAAATCGTAGGATCGTACGATCCTACCATTTTCTTTCCTTTAGCGATCCAAATAGCAAGTAAAATCATCTCGACATCGGATTGTGTGGGATGGCAATGGAAACTCGTAAAATCGATGGGATCCATTGCAACGATTGTAAACAAAAAGAAGAAGAAAAAACCCCCAAAACCCACGACCCAGAAGAAATAAAAAATCAAATTTCATGCCATCAACCCTGCGACCTTCTTCTTCTGGCTCCTTAAGGTAAGTGTTCCTATTTGTTTCACTCTTATGTCTACTTGGTGACTGTCAAAACTTTCAGTTGAGAGATAACAATTATTTTGGATCGAGATATAATATGGTCTCCATTTATTCTATGTTCTTTTTTCTGTGCTTGTTTAGTGTTTAAACTTAGGGGATTATATCCCTAATGTTATAGGAATCAAACTTATTATCATGTTAAGAAAAGGATAGTATATAATATTAAAAAAGTAAGAGGGCACTTTATTCAATAAAGTAGTCTTGTCATTTTCTTAACATTAACAAAAAAATTGATTCCTATAACATGATAGATATAATTCCCTTAAACTTAATATATTTCTGTATTGTCTAAATTCTTCCGGTCTTTCCATATGGATATATTGGCCTCGTGATATGGATTTAGTGCTTTCAATTATATGGTCTATAATTTTGTATTGCCTTCAGCTCTTTCGGTTTTTTAATAATAAAAATAATAATAATAAAAAAAATCACTTCCCATTAGAGAACATGTGTTGTTTTTATTTTTTGTTTTGGTTTTTAGGTTTCAAAAAGAAAAAAATATAGAAAATAACTGTTTTCATAATTATTTTACAAAACAATTTTAAGAACAAAAAAATCAGAACACAATCAAACATACCTATAATTTTTGAAATTTATTGTTCCTGAACTAATGAATTGTTCATTCTATGAAACATGGAAATAAAATAGTTTTATCACACATAATTTATAATAGTTTTTTCTCAGATAATTTATGTAATTTTGGTTACTATAATTTATTTATTTAATGGTTTCTTTAAATTATCGGAATTATACGAGAGTCACATATCTGCAATAAAAAATTAAAGTGAATATCCTTTTTTGTCATCAACAAATTTCATGATACCCATTTTAGTTCCTAGTAAATAAAAAAGCTATTCGTGATCCTAAGAAATTCAAAATAGACCCATTTAGTTGAAATCGTGGTCCCTCACAAATTCAAACAAAGATCCACATGAGTCCCTCAAAAGGACTAAAATCGTTCTACTTTAAATTTCTTAGAGACCACGAATAACCTTTTTATTTGGTAGGAACTAAAACGAGTATCGTAAAATTTGCTGAGCACCGAAAATGATTTTTACTCAAAAAAATCATACGATGAACACGTATTGCATACATGCTCAACGAAGCATCACCTGTAAAAACACTAGTAGAAGTAGAAACACAACTAGAATAGACTCTCATGCATAGACTTGTTAGTAGCAGATAAATGGATAAGCTTCTGACTTTTTGTGTGTTTTTTTTTTTCAGCATAAATATATATGAATAGGATTTGCTGATGGACGGACTGGATTGCAGGTTGTGCTTGGGAAGGGACGGTGGTGATCAAGAGAATAGAAAACACAAAACACAAATCCTGGTGATGCTTTTTGATTGGCCAAAAGTCCATTTTTTTTCCTTCTCTCTCTTTCTGTATCTAGAATCCGACAACGACACAACCACAACCAAAAATCCCTTTTTTCTTTCTTTCTCCTCAGGCGCTATTTCACTCACTGTTCGTTCCTATGGAATGCTGAATATGAAGCATAAAATACATTTTTTTTCTCTTCTTCTTATGAGTTATGATGGTGACTGCCAGACACAATGAGCTCGCCAAGGCAACATTACTACACAATGAGCATAAATCCCTTCTTCTTCGATTCCCATCTCCTCTTCAGTCTTCATGAATCATGACCGCTGCTCGGTGGAGTCGTTTTCCCACGGGAGATCGTAGCCGTTGATTGAGAGCAGCTCCAATATCACGTGCGCAAGTTCTAGCTGGTTCTTGTCAAGCTCTTCGATGAAATCCAAGCCGTTGAAATCGTGAACGGAATGAATGAATGGTCGAGGTTTGATTACAACGGTCAGTCGCAAACACATGTGTAGCATAAATTTGAAATTTGAATTACAAGGTCCCCCAACGGCACATTATTTTTGGGCGCCAAACGTCGTTTGGCCCCTTTTTATTGCCGCATTAAGCATAAATTCTTTTGTTAAACTCTCTTCTCTCTCTAATTTCTTTTGTTAAACTCTCTTCTCTCTCTAATTTTTCTTCTGTTAAACTCACTCACTCTCTCGCGCTCAAAAAACATGTCTTCATCTCTCATCTGTAGGAAGAGAAAACGATGCCCCAAGATTTTCAGATTTCAATCCTTCGCCGACCATGGTTGCCCCATCGCACCTTCTGGTCCCTTCCGCGACAACGTTCGCTTATTTCTTCAAAAAGCCGGACAACCCCAAGATTACAATGTCTCTGGCAACCCCCTATGGTGCACCCTTCTCAACCCCGACAAGACTAACCTAACGGCTCCTCTCTACATCATCGAAGAGGACGTTAACCGGTCTTCCAATCCCTTCTGCGATCATTGCCGCTGTGTCGGTACGTTTACAATTTCCAATCTTTTCCGAATTTTGGTTGATGATTCTTGATCTGTGTCGGTTCGATTTTGCAGGAATTTTCATTTGTTTTTGTTTTTGTTTTTTTTTTCTTTTTTCCGAATTGGGCATATCGTCTTTAATTTGTTCCAGTCTTGAATAGGGTTCTTTTTTTCTCGTGCTTTCTTTGACGTCTGTTGTGGTTGTTGTCATCGTGATCAATATCTCTGAATAGGGTCTTTCTTTTGATAATGAAGTGGATAGTGTGATTAGGTTGTAATTATGAAATAGTGTGATCAATATCTCTGAAATAGGGTCTTTCTCTGATCTGAAATGAATAGGTCTCTCTGGTTGGTCGCCAATTTTGGATTTTTTTTTTTTAGATTTAGGTCTCTCTGGTTGGTGATTCGTGAACTTAGTTTTGTTTTGCAAGAATACTGATTTATTCTGAAAAAGGTTCGTTGGAATTTTGATGATTTCTACCATTTCTGGTTTTTGTAATTATGATTTAGTTATCTCTTTTATTTAGAAACTGAAAGGCTTTGCTATTGATACTGTTAGTGTGATACCAATACGTGGATTTGTTTGTTTTGTGATTGGTAGGTTGGAGCGGCCATTATGTATCAAAGAGAAGGTACCATTTCCTAATCCCGATGGACAACGGGTGGGATAAACCCTTAATTGAAGGTGCTCTTGATAATCAGAGTCATCTCTTGCATGGGGTTATTCACTGCAATGGATATGGCCATTTGCTCCGTCTCAATGGTGTAGAAGGGGGTTCTAGAGTTCTCAGTGGGAGAGATATCATGGATCTCTGGGATAGGATCTGCATCAATCTTGGAGCAAGGTAAGTGTTGTAATATAGTAGTTTCATTTCTGGAATTCAATATTTATTTGGCTATTTTCTTTGTATGGCAGGAAAATTACAGTGGAAGATGCCTCAAGGAAGAGGTCTATGGATCTTCGGTTACTTCATGGAGTTGCTTATGGGCACTCTTGGTGTGGTCGGTGGGGCTATAAATTTTGCCGTGGAAGGTTCGGTGTGACTGAGCAAAATTACTATGAAGCAATTGATGCTCTTGGTACTTTGGAGCTTGAAAAGATTGTAAAAGATTTCAGCGAGTCAAAGTGCCACAAAAAAATCAAACAAATGATTCGCTACTATAGAGATATGAGTGAAGCTCAGATTATCACAATCAGAGATCTTCTCAGGTTTATGCTTACTGTCAGGTCTTGTGCTCCCGTTTCTAAGATAGCAGAAATTTCTGCTACTGCTGCTGCTGCTGCTCCACCCATGAAGGAAAAATCTGCTAGGTATAAGAAGTTCAGCTGTGCAGTGACTTCTATGGATAGCAGGTGGCCAACAAGGAGACTAGAGTTTGCAGCTCAAGTGATTGTTGATGCACTTAAAGAGAACAAGGCTGCCAAATCAGGTTCTTGTGGGATGACAAGACAAGATGTGAGAGATGCAGCTCGGCTCCATATTGGTGATACGGGCTTACTGGATTACGTGTTGAAATCACTTAACAATGTGATTGTTGGAAATTTTGTTGTTCTTCGCAAGGTGAACCCATCAACTCGGATCCTGGAATATACTATTGATGAGCTTGGCAAGGGGTTCAAAGCCCCTGAACTGGAGTCTGGGGTAGTGGCTGTTGTAGATCCCCAAGTAGAATCATCTTGGGTTCCTGGTACTGATGTCTACAATGATGTGTTTTATCTGTACAAAAATGTCCTATTAGGCTACCTTGATTCAGAACCAGTGGACTTGGCAGCTCGGACAATTCTTGGCAGCAAGCACTTCGTGAAGGAGTGGGCTTTAGGGGATGACGTGAAACAGGTATTGACATTCATCTGCCTCTTGAAGCTAAATTTTGTGGACGCTGACTCTGAGTTTAAAGGGCTACCTTGTGGCGCGATTGTTATGGTTCCACTGCAAGCAACTGTTGGAGACTTGAAGCAAGCTGCTGAGGCTGCTCTGAGGGATACTTACTGCATTGCAGAAAGATTTATAGTGACAGAAATTGCAGAATTGATGGATGCAAGTGATGAGCAAGTCCTTTCTGGACTAATCCAGTCTGGCGTGGAACTTTCTGTGAGGGGTGTTGCCATAGATATGTGTACTCCATTGAAGTACCAGGGAGGGTCTGACAATAGGAAGGTGAGGTGTGAATGTGGTGCTCGTGACGATGATGGTGAAAGAATGGTGGGTTGTGACATCTGTGAAGTGTGGAACCATACACGCTGCTGTGGAATCGATGACTCAGAGACAGTGCCACCATTTTTTGCTTGCTCTGGCTGTTGGGATATACTTGTACCCCCAAGGATTGAATCTGGCTTCAGCCTGAATTGTGCCGATGATTTTCTGATTCCATCGGTGGAGAAATTCTTATAATGCAACTAATGCTTAGATGTCCTTTTAGAACAAAACGGTTGCTTGGCCAGTTTGCATGACCTAAAAGATTAGTTTGCTTAAAATTGTTTATAAAGTTTTTTGGTTGCAAGTGACCTGACAAATTGGAATCAATCAACTTAGCATTGGAATGTTTTGCAGGTATACAGAAGGGACAAGAATAGGAGGAATTGGGCTTCGCTTGCAAAATTAGAAGGAAGAACGAAGGATTGGAGGGCATGGAGTTGTGGGACCTGGAGTTGGTTACGCGTTGTTAAAAGGAAGAACGAAGGAAGAGGAGGGCATCAGAAAATTCAGAACGTCTTGGGCCCTTTTTGGGATTGGGAGAGAGTGGAACCTCTCATATGTGTTCCACATTATCATACATTTTGCTTGTTAATTTTCTGTTGGAAGCTCTGTATTAATTTCTTGCAATTCTGCTGTTTGTAATTTCTTAATTCTGGTTGTAATGAAAAACATGAAATATATAAAAGAGGATGATTCAGGTTCACTACTCGAGTAATATTGTCTTAGATTAATTACTGTTGCTTGGTCTTTATCACAATGCTTCGGAATTTTGTGGAACATTTGAAATGGAAAAACTTTAATGTCTGTGCTGTGTACTTTTACTCGATTCACAGGTTTGTGGTAGTTTGCTTAAATCATGCTTCCTTTTAAGCTATTGACTCTCTTTTTCCTTCCGACTTTCTGACTTCCGATTATTGTATTCTTACTATTTTTGTTGACACTAATAATTTTGAAACATTTCTAGTTCATGACAGATGTGACCAAATTTATAAGTGGATGCATGGCATGCCTTTCTGCAATGGTTCAACTTGAACTGCCTCATGTTAATATCCTTTCAAAAATGCCTCATGTTAATACCCTTTTGCAGCACTGCTTGGTGCGTTTGAAAGTTCAGTCTTCACATGCACAAATTTGTCTATCAAGCTTACATTGTTAATAGATAATATCTCATTAGATTGTTTCAATATGAATCGGGGACTTGTACAATTTAGCTTCCGAATGGGGAGAAATATTGGGACGGATGCTTGGTCAATCTCTTATCACCACATGCTTGGTTAATGAAATGTTTTTAGACCCTTGAACCTTGGTTACTAATTCTGATAGCATTCAAAAAAATTGAATTTATATTAAAAAGTTTGATGTAGGTAAGAACACTCTCTCTGGAGGTTTGTTGAATTGTTTTGAAAATCTTGTTTTCTCTTGCAAAACCGAATTTTAGTTCAACTTATTCTCTGAATTTTCAATGAGTGCTTAAGTAGATTCACTTAAGAATCAGTCAATAATAGAAAATTGTAAACCACAGAATTGTCAAACAATTTTTTTAATATAAGAAACTATCAGAAGTAAAAGCCACAGTTCACATGCCTTTTAAAAGAAAAGGTTGTTGAAATTTTTTCATGAATGTCAACTTTGAAAAGCCTTTTGAAGCTTCTCAACACTTTGATTTTAACAGACTAAATAGAAACCTAAATAAGAAGAAGACATGGAAAAAACATATTAATATGGTGATTTATCTTGTCCACTCCATATCTTGCTTTGCTGGTTAGGTTGATTGATCATTTTGCTAAATTTAAAATTGGAAGAAAATGATCAATTAGCTCTTGCCAGTTACGTATAGTCTTCAGCAAACAACTAATTTTTTTTTTGATATTTTCATTTAGGCTACATGTATTCTTTTACATTTAAGCTTCTTCAAGTTCGCTTCAAAACAAATCCAATGATTATTACAAATTACTTGATTAATTTTTTTTTTATATTTTCATTTAGGCTACATGTATTCTTTTACGTTTAAGCCTTTTCAGGTTCGCTTCAAAATAAATCCAATGATTATTACAAATTCCTTGATTAAAACTTTTTTTTTTATTTTCATTTAGGCTACATGTATTCTTTTACGTTTAAGCCTTTTCAGGTTCGCTTCAAAATAAATCCAATGATTATTACAAATTCCTTGATTAAAATTATAATATCTCGAACCATTAAATTGTAATTTTGAGAATTAATTAAGAATTAAAAGAAATGAATTAGAAGAATAATGCATTTTTCTTCCTGCACAATTTTTACTTTAATTATAATATTTTTGGCATTTTATATAATAAAACATTTTTTTTTATATTTACGAGATTACTAATAGACACTATAATTACAATAGATTTAAGTGATAAGTTTGAAACCATAGAAACTTAAGTGATATACTCAATAACAATAAAAAGTGAAAGCGATATTTTCCCAATTTATATTCAAGAGATAAAATTGATATTTGGTGTCTTATGGAATAAAATAGGAATTTACATTTTTTTTGAAAAAAAATTCTTTGGACAGATTTTCAAAAGTTTGCTATAATCTTAAAAAAAAAATTGGTGACAGGGCTTTACAAAGTGTGACAGAAAAATAATCAGAACAAAAAATTTGTAGATTTGTGGAATGAGGCTTTCAATGTTTTCGTAGACAGAAAATTTGTTGGACGAGGTATTTATAGTCTCAAGACAAATACTGAGATAACCACTCTTATGAATATGTAGGTGTCTCCCTCAATTATACATTTTTGAAATCTAATCTTTCATACGTTTTGCACACACGCCATTATTCATTCGCTTCAAATCATATTATCTTAATTTGTCGTGACCCGTGATTACCTCCTACATAATTAATCCCTGACCCATGGATTCAATATTAACAACAACTAGTGTATTACCTGTGCCGATGCACGGGAAAAAAATCAAAATATTTGTCGTCTGTCATAGTTGGTTAATCGTCCTGCAAACCTTATACTTATAAAAACCTGTATTGCTATATTTTTTTGTAAGAATTTGTGTCGTTAGCATTTGGAATTTTATAAATTTATATTTACAAAAATTGAAATATGAATTAGGATTTTAATTATAAAAGAAGAATAGTGAATTTTAATTTAATTATTAAAACGTGTTGGCAGGAGGGGTGGGAAGGCCCTCTAGGCAAGCCCAGATTGCAACCTTTAACTATTAGTATTTTATGTAAATAATTATTTTTTTGCAAGGATTTATGTCATTAGTATTTTGAATTTTACAAATTTGTATTTACAAAAATTAAAATCAGATTTAGGAATTTAATTATAAAAGAAGAAGGATGAAATTTTAATTTAATTATAAAATTGTGTTTCTGGGCCGGCCCTTCGGGCCGAGCCCAATTTGCCTCCTTTAACTATGAGCATACAATATATTTTTATATTTATCCACAAAAAAGGGTTCTTATAGTCACATTTAAGTTTTATATTTTATCTCACAGATGGTCTTTCATTGATTACAATGAGATTTAAAAAATAATAATAAATAATTATTTTTTGCATGGATTTGTGTCCTTTGTATTTGAAATTTCACAAATTTGTATATACAAAAATTGAAAGCAGATTTAGGAATTTAATTATAATAGAAGAATAATAAATTTTAATTTAATTATAAAAACATATTGGCGGGTCGGCCCTCCGGGCCAAGTCCAGTTTGCCACATCTAACTGTCAGCATTTTATATCAACATGTAATAGGTTTTTATATTTATCCGCACAAAAAAAAAAGATTTTTATAGTTATTTCTAAATTACTATCTATCTATATTTTCTATAGTTGTCTCCTAGAGACCTGATCAAATCAACTTATATGGTTAAATGACTACATTTTGATCCCATAAAGAAATTAAAAAGCTTTGTTCTTTTGGTTTTTTTTACCGCATAGAAAAAGGCTGATCGTTATAACCCAAAGTGCTTATGGTTCCGATTCATTCCTCTTGAGATATTTGTGATGAAACCGTACAACTCATGGTACAAATCACGCTGTTTAACAAAATGTCCATCAAGTGCATACTCTGGATACATATATCCAGTTAAGTTCAAAGCTTGCGAAAAAACAAAAGCTACTTTGCTTTTCACTGAACTTCAAAACACACGAAAGTGTTGAAAACCTAATAATGAAACTATATAAAGGTACATTGTTTAGATTGCCTAGTGAATATTTGAATTTTCAGAACTGCAACAACATGAAACCAGAGGATGAATCTATGTTAATTTAGGGCCTCTTTGGTGTGACGTAAAAGGCCTGATAGTATAAGCTTATATTATACGTTATGACATTTTCAGTTATTTGGTGTGACCATCGTATAGTATAAGCTTATACAGCATGACCCCTATATACATCAAAATGATGTATAACTTAATCCGGCCTAGGAGTGGTGGATTAGGCCTGATAAGGGATTGATGTATTAATATTGCTTACAAATACAATTCCCAAGAACTAATATATCATTTCAATATTTATATATTAAAATAATTTTTTTAATATATTAATTTTTAAAATATTGGAGGATATTATCTTATACAATATCATACCAAACGCTGGATAGTATTAAAATTTAATCAGGTCATATATAATCAGGTCTTATACTATCACGCCATAATTTATATTCATGCTTCTGAAGTGCTATTTATGCATAAATGCAAACAGAATGAAGAGACTATGTCAGCCAAAAGAAAACCTCAAATTAATAACAATTGACACGGTGCACTACAAGAAAATGGGTAGATACCGACGGTTTATCTGAGGCGGTTTAAACTAAACCGCCTCCAAATATCATATAGAGGCGGTTTTGAAGGCGCATGAACAGACCGCCTTAATATTGAATAAATTCTGAGGCGGTTATGTTAAAACCGCCTCCAAATTAGACATCTAGAGGGGGAGATGTACGCCATTTCACACATAAAAAGGGATGGCAGCTTTGTCCATGAGGAAGCTAGAACCAAGAATGTATGTATTTTCTTTGTGAATGAGGAAGCACTACAGTTTGTTTTGATCACATGTTTGATGTTGTATTGTAGGACCAATTACTAGCAGAGATGGAGGAAACATCTTCTGAAGATGAAGCCTATGAATGTGTCTTTGGTAAGGAGCACCCAGGACGCGTTAGAGGAATGGGGTTCGGGGTGGTTCCAACTCAAATGCGTAAGCGTTCGCGTGATTCTGCATCATCTTCTAATGCTGGTCCTTCGCAAGAGGAGTATGATTCTCTCAAAGAGGAACTCGACACTTTGAAAGGGAAAATGGGAGAACTGGATACTTTGAAAGCACAAATGGCATCAATTATGCAACAAATTGGTGCTCAACAAAATTGTCATATAAATGAGGTAAATCTTGGGTCATAATCAAATAAATACTTTGTAATTAGAGTAGGTTCACTCTTTGTTGGCTATTCATTGACGTCATTTAAGATTTTTTTGTTTGTTAGTGTAACTTTTGGATTTGTATTTTGTTTGTTAGTGTAACTTTTGGAACCCAGAATTGAGTATGGTAGGTTTAAGGTTATAGTACATTTGCTGCAAGGATGTGATGGGTGGGTGAATGTCTTAATTTTTCACTACTCGAATGATAAAAAGTGGTCTTTATTATAATTAAAGCAGAGAACGTGCTTTAGGTGATGTTGATATGGTTATAGCTTGTAGGGATTATAAGTCATGTATATTACTTGATTATAGAATGTGGGCTTTGTTTTGGGAATCTCATTTTGGGAATATTACTTTATTTGGGATTTTGGTTGGACACTTGCTGCATTCTATGAATTTGTGTCATAAATATCTGTTCTTCATATTACTTTAGGTATCACTGTGTATACTTGAGGTACTACCAGATTATTCGAATAATGTTTATGTAATCTTTTGGCATATAATTGACATCGTATCTACTCAAAGATGACAGGGGCTGATTATTCGAATAATGCTAAGATGCTTTGATGTAAAGTTTGCATTAATATGTAAATGGACTTATTTTGTTTAAAAAGATATTCCTCATAAATTATAAATTTAAGAGTTCGGATGTACACTTTTGCACTCTTATAATGTATAAGATGTTGAGACTGTAAGAGTTTGCACTAAGGGAATCAGGTTGATGTAGCATTTGATGTATGTTTTTCTTTTTTTCAATGTATCAGGTTACAGATTTGGGCTCTCCAGGAGTAAGAAGATCTTATCATGCTAGTCATAATCCACACAGTGAAGGACCAGATTCATCACCTCATATTCCACCTCCACCACCACAACCTTAAATATTTTATTTAGACTTTGATTTTGGACAATGTTGTTGACATTATTATAGGGATTTGTTCAAGGTTTTTTGCATAACAGTTGAGACTTTGTCTATTAGTTGTTTAATATATTTTGGATAATGTATGCAAATATTCACTTTTAAACTTGTGATGAATTTATGTATCTTATGCTTTTAAAATTGTATGGTTATGTATGCTCAAATGCAACAATTTAATTATTACATCATTAGAAGAAAATAATTAAATGCACAATGTATTTTTATAAGTAACCTTACATTAACAAAAATATAACAAATATATAAAAAATAAAAAAAATTAATTTTATATATTTTGGCGGGTAATAAACCGAAATAATATGAGAATGTCACAACTCTAATGGAGGCGGTCTATTATCAAATGAATCCGCCTCAAAATGTCATTTAGAGGCAGTTAACAAACCGCCTTAGAAGAGTATCTAAGCCTTACCCAGGCGTTTGATTATTTTAATCAGGTGGTCAAACAAACCGCCTCAGAATTACATCTTGAGGCTGTTATTGCAACCGCCTCAGAAATACATTCTGAGGCGGTTATGTAACCGCCTCAACCGCCTCAAAATAATAAATAACCGCCTCTATATGAATTCTGAGGCGGTCCTTTAAACCGCCTTTAAATTCCAGATAGATTCTTATTCTGATAATTGAGGCCCCAAAAACCGCCTACAAAACCGCCTTTGAATACTATTAGGCGGTTGGTTCAGCGGTTCCGAAAAACCGCCTCAGATTAGCTCTCGACGGTGGTAAACTCGACAGTTTTGAAACCGCCTTCGATGGTATTCAGAGGCGGTTTAAACCGCCTCTGAATGCTAAAAAACCCGCCTCTAAATATCAATTTTCTTGTAGTGGTGATAAGAGAAATGGAATACAAGGTCAGAAGACAAAAAAGAAATGACCAGTGCCTATTATTTAAGGGCCTAAGGCAAGCCTCAATTCTTTTCGATCCGTAATGTTTTTGTGGCTTGGCAAAATATACATAGTAGTTTGTTCCGAGTTCAAGACATCACCATTTCAGCTATATATACATTTGTATGACTTCAACTTATAGTGCATAATAAAGTGATTTATATTCACAAGCCTTTCAACACATGTTGCATGTAGAGAGGGGTTGTGAACAAAGACTTACCAAAAGTGAAAGTATCTAAGCTTCTGTTTGGCATATATTCATATACTAGCATCTTTTCATCTCCTTCCACAGAGTAACCCAAAAGCCTAACTAAGTTTCGATGCTGAAGCTTAGCATTTGGCAATCAACACAACTTCATTTTTGAAAATAACAAGATAGAGAAGGAACCTGTGATAAGCTCTCCTCAAGAATATTGATGACCATATGGTAACTTCCCATTCCAATCGAAAGCGATCTCAATGAAAGATCTGAAATTTGTGATGCATATGATGTTGTGTTCGATTCAGTAAAATTTAGGATTCTTCTTAATTCTAGAGTCAATTGAAACTCGGAGCTGCATTGCACCAAAACACTTTGAAAGCATTGATGATAGATAGCCCAGATTATTGTTATGCACATCAATGGAAATTAGAGAAGATAACATGCCCCTGAATGGGGGAATCACCTTTGTTGGTGACATCCAAGAAAAAATGAGAGAAGGAAAAATATCACGTGATAATCCTTCGTATCCACATAGGGATATATATCCAATGCTTTTGGATCTTACTATAATACGGGGCAATTCTTCTATATATGTATCTTTTGCAATTAGAGTTGTCAATTATTGGGTTGATTTGTTATCCAATGCTTTTGGATCTTACCAGAAAACCAAGGCTCTGGTTTAGCCTTTGTGGTAGTGTTGGTGCCTTTTCTGGTCTTTGTTAATATAGTTTTGATGATAGTTTGTTCTTGGAATTGTAGGGGAGCGGGAAAAAAAGGTTTCTCTTCCCTAATTAAAGATATGGTTTATCAGAATAAGATTCAGGTTCTGGCTTTGCTGGAAACTAGAATTAGTGGTAGTAGAGCTGTGAAAGTAATTCGGAGTTTGGGATTTGATAGTTACTTCATAAGAGAAGCTGCTGGTTTTTCTGGTGGGATTTGGATTCTTTGGAACAAGAGTGTCTCTCATGTGTCCATTGAGCTGGATGACCATCAAAGAGAAAATTAGAATCCTTACATCCCGATTTTAACTACCAAGGCTCAAAGAGAAAATTAGAATCCTTACATCCCGATTGGAACAAGAGTGTCTCTTTCTCTTCTCCATCTTTCCCTTCACTTTCTCACGGTTATAAATTAGAATCCTTACATCCCGATTTTAACTACCAGATTCCTTACATCTAAGAGAAAATGATTATATTGAGATAAAAAGAGAAAGAAAACCTTGTCAAATTCTTTTTTTGGGATTAAAAATGGCACGATATCCCGTGAACAGTAATTACAAGAATTTGATTTTAATATTCAAAATAATTTACGGTCTTACATTATCACCAAATGATACGATACTGACTATTTAAACATGACATATGGAGAGAAAAAGATATACTAGCGATATCATACAAGATTTGATTATTTTTTTTTGGAAATATAAGATTTGATTATTTGAGCTAGCTAATTGTTGAAGAGCAAAAAAAAATAAAAAAAATACATACAATAATATCAGATAATAATAAATGATCATATCGGAAAATTGATATAATGGTATCCGATGAATTTTATTGATTGTTGGATTGAAACTGTTTATTCTGATAATCGTGTAGATACTTTTTCTTCATGCATATAATTAATTGTAAATACAATTATACAACGGTGGCTGTTTAACTTATAGCTTGACATGGAATTGAGTATGTTCATCCTTGCATTCTTGATTTGTCTTATGATGTTTTGTGGCTGTGTCTAATATTTGTCCAACAGTTCCCATTATGGCAGGTCAAGCTCAAGAAGATCAACCCAGCAAAAAGAATGACCAACCCAGCTGGTTATCAGTTTTGAACCGAGGTGCCGTTGGGAAACCCGTGGATCCTCCTAACAAAAAGCGGAAGATCGTAGAGGAGCAGCCGAAAAAGCCTGCCGCTGAAAAAGCTAAGGCAGTGGTGGAGAAGCCAAAGGGGAAGCAGGATAAGGTTAATCCGGTTGCTGCTCCGGCGACTCCGGCCGTCATTATGCCTCCCCCTTCCTCTGGGATTTCCAAGCACGTGTTGTGGAAATCAGGCATTACCAATCCTCTGCGGGAAGCCATTTGTCCTCCTGAAATATTTTTCAATTCCTCTCCATTTACTGCCACGTAAATCAAGGAATTGGAGGATATGGAGATAAGTGTAACAGCCCGTGTTAACCCGGATTGTTAACATACTATCGTATTAAGCCACGCTTAATTAAATTGCGGAATAACTTTTTCTTTAATTCAATTATGACGTCATTAACCTTAGCCAACTTGATTACTTAATCAATTTCATAAAATACTGCCTGTATGTAAATCGCAAGACAACTAACTGAAATACCTCATGAATAAATATAAAGTGAGTATCTAAAGCCGCAGGACTACAACACATAGCCTGGGTCAAAATCCTGATACTTTAATTACAACTTCAATTAAAAGACAATAGCAAGACCATGTGGCATGGACAAACCCCATGCTCACCCAATAAGGCACAATGCCCAACAACAGTCTCAGCATAATATCATAATCAAAGCGGGAAAACATAAACAGCAGTCAACATCCAGCATGTCAACATGTCATAATAACATCAACTCAGCTCTGGCCTCCTGCCACCTGAGCCCTCAACATTACCTGATCCTGAAATAAGCGTCCCCAAATGTGGGGTGAGATCTATAAACAAGAAATCTCAGTAAGACAAGGGGTCCTCAAGGATCTTCCACCCCAAGCTCACTTACATGTGTAATATAAGTTCAAAAACAGTATTTACAATATAAGTTCCAAAACTATGCGATGCAGCAGATAATCATGCCATGTGTGTTTATCAAATCTACTGGCCAGAGAAATGCAGGAATACGTCTATACCTACATGAGTACAAGGAACACCGCTTGCACCTCACCCACAGCCTCACCATCTTGTATGTACCACATACTCAGGCTTACCGTATAGGTGGACACCACATGCATATCATAAAAGCACATTGCATATAATAGCTCAACAGCATTTCCAAAACATCAAAGCATGTAACACAGCATGCATAAACCACATCCCCATGGGACATGGTGGAACCACAAAATGGCTAAACCGAGGACACGAAAGCTTACCTTGCAAGCTAGCTATCCAAGCCAAGAGTCCAACCACTCTCAAGTCCAAACACAGCAGTATCACAATCTGATATGGACCAACAATACATTATTAATGATGCATCACAAGCATATAACTTAAAGACTACGCCTTTCCTTTATGTTTTACGTCTTAAGGCTTCCAACAAAGCCATAAGCCCTTAATCATGTGATTCTGACTTAGTTCATTAATTACAGAAGTTCAACTTCCTTAATCTAGGGTCCACAAACCCCCATTAGCTTACTGTTCACACAGCACAGCTACTGTTCTGCGAAATTCCAGGATATCCGGATATATAGGGGACATATCCGGATATGCCATATCCGGATATCACACTGGCCATATCCGGATATACTATATCCGGATACCCAGATCCCACATCCGGATATCAATATCCGGATACTGATATCCGGATATCTGTTCGACAAATATCCGGATATCTCACGACAGAATGCAGTTTCTGCATTTCGTGAATATCCACAACAAAGATCCCACTTTTAACCTATTTTAGGCACTTACACATGCATTTCTAGGTGTGTTTAACCTACCCCACCCTTAAGTTATCAACTTAGTTACATACATGCATCAAGGTTCCATTTTTAAGCATATAAACACAAGTTCAAAGGTGATGATCATACCACAAGCCAAAAGCAGAGTAGATGATGCTCTTGGAGCTCACTCAACAGCTCCAAAGTCAGCCACAACACTGTGCACGAAAATGGCACACCAAAGGTTGGTTCTTGGCACCAAAGGTTGCTTCTTGGACCTTAAAATGCCATGATCATGACCTCCACTCTTCTCACAAAAGAACTCAGCCTCACACCTATACTCCACTGCTCCCTCAACTCAGAAATGGGACAACAATGCAGTCCCAAGGCCAACTCTCACCCTCACCAAGCAAGCTCCCACAAGTTCAAGGTGTGTGAAGAAGAAACTAAGGAGAAAGGAGGCTCCTTGGCTCACAAAAATGAAGGAGGGGTGTCAAGAGGTGGCTGGAGTATTTTTCAGGAGTGGGGGCACGTACATGAAGAGATTTCTGACCTAGAAATCTGTGCCAACTAATGAATTTAAAGAGGTTAAGCTACAACGCGCAGTATTAGCCTTAATAGCAACGCAAAAGATCTTGATCCCAAATTTTGAAATCTAGACCTACCCATTTTTCTAAGATTTGTCATATTTTTATTTTATTTTTCGGAGCACCTTTCCGGTACGCGCTTTTCCATAGCCAGTATCAATTCTGGCATCAGATTTCATTATTTTGACTTGAAACTTGTTTTACAAGTCCTACATAATATTCTAGTAATTATCATGCATTCGTTATAATTTTCCGGGATACTTTTCCGGTACGCATTTATACCGGGTAGTAGAACCGGTATCTGCGCTTTCCTTCCGAAAAGCGACTTTCAGCATTTTTACTCACTCAATATAATTATTTAAGCCCAATAATAATTATTAAGGTCAATTACGGAATCATTTCCTAATTATCATAATTAATTCACTAATTACCTTAATTAACGGTGCGGGTTCTTACATTCACCCCACCTTTTTAAGGATTTTGTCCTCAAAATCTGAAACATACCTGTCTCGGCAGTCGGGATACTGACGGAGAAGCTCATCCTCTCGCTCCCACGTGCACTCCTCGGGACTACGCCCAGTCCACTGCACTTTGACCATCGGAATGATCTTGCTTCTAAGCTGTTTCTCGCCTCGATCGAGAATCTT
The DNA here is from genome assembly GCA_032173675.1 of Gastrolobium villosum. Lineage (NCBI taxonomy): Eukaryota > Viridiplantae > Streptophyta > Magnoliopsida > Fabales > Fabaceae > Gastrolobium > Gastrolobium villosum. Next base: position 152,205 of record JAVKPL010003241.1, read on the forward strand.
GAGTGGTCCGACGGGAGTCTTTAGGTTCTCCCGAACCTCCACATCATCAGGTTGCACCACGTGCGAAGGATCTGCGATGTACCTCCGAAGCTGAGACACGTGAAACACGTCGTGGATGTTGGCTAGGTTCGGAGGTAAGGCAAGTCGATAGGCAACAGGTCCTACTCTACCAAGGATCTGGTAGGGCCCAATGAATCGCGGGCTCAACTTCCTCACGCCAAGTGCCCGTCCAACACCGGTGACAGGTGAAAGTCTCACAAACACGTGCTCACCCTCACTGAACTCCAGTGGACGATGCTTGTCATCGTAGTCGCTTTTCTGGCGATTCTGCGCCTGCTTCAACCTTTCCCTGATCATCTGGATCTGCTGGGTAGTATCTTGGACAAAGTCCAAGCCAAATAGCTCTTTATCTCCAACCTCATACCAGCAGGTAGGAGTCCGACACCTCCTACCATACAGCGCCTCGTAGGGTGCCATGCCCAGACTAGCATGAAAACTGTTGTTGTACGAGAATTCTACCAACGGAAGGTACCTATCCCATGCAGAACCCTGCTCCAATGTGCAAGCTCTCAACATGTCCTCCAATGTCTGGATGGTCCGCTCAGTCTGTCCGTCAGTCTGAGGGTGATAGGCGGTACTCAATCTCAACTGCGTACCAAAAGCCTCCTGCAGCGCCTCCCAGAACCGAGATGTGAACTTCGGGTCCCTATCACTGATGATACTCTCGGGCACCCCGTGAAGCCTCACAATCTCACGGACATATAGTTTGGCCAACTGCTCTGTAGTGAAGCTCACCTTCACTGGAAGAAAATGGGCAGACTTGGTCAATCTGTCCACTATGACCCAAATAGAGTCACAACCAGCCTGAGTTTTAGGCAATCCCACCACGAAGTCCATGGAAATACTCTCCCACTTCCACTGTGGAATTTCAAGAGGTTGAAGTTTATCAGACGGTTTCTGGTGCTCAATCTTTACTTTCTGACATATAAGGCATTTGGACACGTAGACCGCTATGTCCTTCTTCATGCCCGGCCACCAAAAATTTCTCTTTAAGTCCTGGTACATTTTCGTGGCACCAGGGTGGATAGTAAACCGGCCCTTATGAGCCTCTGCCATAACCTCTTCGGTCAATGGCCCTCGAGGAATAACAATCCTCTTCTGGAACAACAGCAATCCATCCTCGTTCCAAGACACACCGTCCTGGTTCTTCACACAATCAAGGCACTCTCTTTGCACTTGCGCCTCTTTAATCTTTTCCATCAGCTCATTAATCACTTATGCTGTTTCCATTTCGAGCAGTGCGCCCCCAAACAAGGAGTTCACTCTCAAGTCTCTGAACTTTTCGATCACCTCGTAGTCGCTCATCATCAAGCTGGATAAGCTCACGGATTTCCGACTCAAAGCATCGGCTACCACATTGGCCTTGCCAGGATGGTACCTCAACTCAAAGTCGTAGTCCTTCAAGAACTCCATCCATCTTCGCTGTCTCATGTTCAACTCCTTCTGGTCAAACAGATACTTCAGGCTCTTGTGATCACTGAATACAGCAAACTTCATGCCAAACAGGTAATGCCTCCAAATCTTGAAAGCAAAAACAATGGCTGCCAACTCCAAGTCGTGAGTCGGGTAGTTCTCCTCATGAGGTTTCAACTGTCTTGAAGCATAGGCAACAGCTTTCCCTTTCTGCATCAACACACAGCCTAGCCCCTTTCCAGAGGCATCGCAGTATAACTCAAACTGTTCCGCAGGATCAGGAAGGACTAACACAGGAGCAGTAGTCAGTCTCTCCTTCAACTCCTGGAAGCACTCCTCACACTCATGTGTCCACACGAATGGAGTCTCCTTTCGGGTAAGGCGAGTCATCGGTAGCACCATCTTGGAGAATCCCTCTATGAACCTCCTATAGTACCCTGCCAAACCCAAGAAGCTTCTCACTTCTGTAACCGTCTTGGGCCTCTCCCAGTCCATCACGGCCTCAATCTTGTTAGGATCAACTGCAACTCCATCAGCGGAAATCACATGACCCAGAAATTTCACCGCCTTGAGCCAAAACTCACATTTTGACGGCTTAGCATATAGCTTTTTCTCTTTCAACACTTGCAAAAAAATCTTCAAGTGCTCAGCATGCTCCTCCTCCGTCTTGGAGTAAATTAAGATGTCGTCAATGAAGACGATCACAAACTGATCCAGGTACGGCTGGAAGATCCTGTTCATGTAGTCCATGAACACTGCGGGTGCATTTGTGAGTCCAAACGGAATCACCAAGTACTCATAATGCCCGTACCTCGAGCGAAACGCTGTTTTTGGGACATCCTCCGGCTTTACCCGTATTTGATGGTAACCAGACCGGAGATCAATCTTGGAATACACGCAAGCACCCCTGAGCTGATCCAGCAAATCATCAATGCGTGGAAGAGGATACTTGTTCTTGATTGTCACCTTGTTCAACTGTCTGTAGTCGGTGCACAACCGCATGGTCCCATCTTTTTTTTCTACAAAAATGATCGGTGCTCCCCAGGGAGACACACTCGGCCGAATGAAATCTTTCGCTGAAAGCTCCTCAATATGCTTCTTCAGCTCCGCCAACTCTGGTGGCGACATCCGGTATGGAGCCAACGATATAGGCCCCACACCAGACAATAAGTCTATGGAGAACTCTATCTCCCTCTGCGGTGGAAACTCAGGAATCTCCTCGGGAAACACCTCGAGGAATTCCCTCACAACAGGAATGCCAGTGAGATCCTCCTGTGTCCCACTCACCAAACCTCCCAACATGACATAGCCAAATGCCCCTGCTCTCAAGGCCCTCCTCGCCTGCAGGACTGAAATGAACGGTGAGGAACTGGCTTTGGACCCACCCGGAGACATCACCACTCTCTTGGCACAGCAATCAATCAATGCACAGTTTCTGGACAACCAATCCATGCCCAGAATAATCTCCAGGTTGGCCATCGGCAATCCTATCAGATCTACCGAGAAGTCACGGCCATCCCACTGAAACGCTACATCGCGATGAACAGTGGAGGTCAAACATTTTTCTCCGGTGGCGGTGGTCACCCGCATCGGTGGAGAAAGCACATCACTGGGCAACTCAAGCCCCACAGCAATAGGGGTAGCAACAAAAGAATGTGTTGCCCCGGAATCAAACAATACATCAACCGCTGAACCCCCAATGGTAACAGTACCTCTGACCAGGTTCGGAGCTCTGTCCGACTGCTGACGATCCAAAGTATACACACGCCCCGTAGTAGGTGGCACGACTGGTGCCCCAGTAGGAACCATCTGCAATGGCACAGCTTGCACTGCAGCAACTCTCGCCGTCGGGCAATCTCTGGAGTAGTGGCCCTCCTTGCCACACTGGAAGCATATCAACTGTCCGGTAGAACACGGCCCAAAATGTGACTTCCCGCATCCCTAGCATCGGGGAGCAGGAGGTCTAGCTGCGTTCCCCTGAGTAGAAGTCTTTTTAAACTGGTTTGGCGCTTGCTTAGCCGCCAACTGTTTGCCCTTGCCCTTGTTTGCAAACTTCCTGTTCCTCCAGGGAGCGGAACCACCAGTACCCTGTGGCACCTCAATCTTGGCCTTCTTGGCCTTACTCGTGTTGTAGAAGTCCTCAATATCACGACACTGCTGGACCAGTGTCCCAAAATCTCTGGAAGCAGACCCAGCTAAGTAACCAGCAATATCCTCACTAAGTCCCCTGCGGAACTTAGCAGCCAAGAATGTAGGAGTAGGCCTCGCCATCCTGAAGTGTGAAAACTTCACCAGCTCATTAAACTTGGCCAGGTACTCGTCAACTGACAATGAGCCCTGAACCAAACGGTCAAACTCCCCTTGCTTCCTCTCCTGTGCATCATACGGGAAATATTGACCCAGAAAACACTCCTCGAAGAACGGCCACGTCATCACACGGCCCTGCATCTCATAGACGTGAGAAATGTTGGTCCACCACTCATGGGCCTCGCCCTCCAGCATGTAAGTGGCAAACATCAGCTTCTGCGGATCGGTACACTGCATGATCCGGAAGATCTTGTCCAACGCCTGTAACCATCTGGCAGCAGCAATGGGATCATAAGATCCGTCGAAAGAAGGTGGCTTATGCTTGCGGAAAGCATTCAGCCTGCGGTCGATCTCGTCACGATCCTCAGCAAATACGGGTATGGTTTGCAAAGCCCCCGTCAAGTGACTGCCCTCACCCATCTGGCTCTGGGTGTCCTCCTGTTGACTAGGCGGAGGTGGAGGCGGTGGCGGCGGTGGAGGTGGTGGAGGACACTGGCCAGCAGCAGGACCAGCCCTCAACTCCTCCAACATGACCCTCATCATAGTCATGTTGGCCATCCGGTTCTCCTCCAGAACCTCAGCCGTGGCTCGCCTGTTCGCATCTCTGATAGCGTCCAGCATCGCCTGGTTTGCCAACCTCGTGGCCTCCTGGTCGGCTAGTCGGGCCGCCTGCATCTCAGCTAATGCAGCCAGGATAGGATCCGATTGATCCTCGCTCGTACTAGGGTTCCTCCTTGGTGGCACCATGACTCTGCACAAGTTACACAAAGAATGAGTTGATCAGGCCCACGCCATGTGGTCACATATGCATTATCATAATACACACCAATCAGAGAGAACGCAAAGTAGACACGCAACGAAACATCCTAAGTTATTGCAATACATACAGGCTTTTCTCTAGAAAGTGCTCTGATACCATAAAATGTAACAGCCCGTGTTAACCCGGATTGTTAACATACTATCGTATTAAGCCACGCTTAATTAAAATGCGGAATAACTTTTTCTTTAATTCAATTATGACGTCATTAACCTTAGCCAACTTGATTACTTAATCAATTTCATAAAATACTGCCTGTATGTAAATTGCAAGACAACTAACTGAAATACCTCATGAATAAATATAAAGTGAGTATCTAAAGCCGCAGGACTACAACACATAGCCTGGGTCAAAATCCTGATACTTTAATTACAACTTCAATTAAAAGACAATAGCAAGACCATGTGGCATGGACAAACCCCATGCTCACCCAATAAGGCACAATGCCCAACAACAGTCTCAGCATAATATCATAATCAAAGCGGGAAAACATAAACAGCAGTCAACATCCAGCATGTCAACATGTCATAATAACATCAACTCAGCTCTGGCCTCCTGCCACCTGAGCCCTCAACATTACCTGATCCTGAAATAAGCGTCCCCAAACGTGGGGTGAGATCTCTAAACAAGAAATCTCAGTAAGACAAGGGGTCCTCAAGGATCTTCCGCCCCAAGCTCACTTACATGTGTAATATAAGTTCAAAAACAGTATTTACAATATAAGTTCCAAAACTATGCGATGCAGCAGATAATCATGCCATGTGTGTTTATCAAATCTACTGGCCAGAGAAATGCAGGAATACGTCTATACCTACATGAGTACAAGGAACACCGCTTGCACCTCACCCACAGCCTCACCATCTTGTATGTACCACATACTCAGGCTTACCGTATAGGTGGACACCACATGCATATCATAAAAGCACATTGCATATAATAGCTCAACAGCATTTCCAAAACATCAAAGCATGTAACACAGCATGCATAAACCACATCCCCATGGGACATGGTGGAACCACAAAATGGCTAAACCGAGGACACGAAAGCTTACCTTGCAAGCTAGCTATCCAAGCCAAGAGTCCAACCACTCTCAAGTCCAAACACAGCAGTATCACAATCTGATATGGACCAACAATACATCATTAATGATGCATCACAAGCATATAACTTAAAGACTACGCCTTTCCTTTACGTTTTACGTCTTAAGGCTTCCAACAAAGCCATAAGCCCTTAATCATGTGATTCTGACTTAGTTCATTAATTACAGAAGTTCAACTTCCTTAATCTAGGGTCCACAAACCCCCATTAGCTTACTGTTCACATAGCACAGCTACTGTTCTGCGAAATTCCAGGATATCCGGATATACAGGGGACATATCCGGATATGCCATATCCGGATATCACACTGGCCATATCCGGATATACTATATCCGGATACCCAGATCCCACATCCGGATATCAATATCCGGATACCATATCCGGATACTGATATCCGGATATCTGTTCGACAAATATCCGGATATCTCACGACAGAATGCAGTTTCTGCATTTCGTGAATATCCACAACAAAGATCCCACTTTTAACCGATTTTAGGCACTTACACATGCATTTCTAGGTGTGTTTAACCTACCCCACCCTTAAGTTATCAACTTAGTTACATACATGCATCAAGGTTCCATTTTTAAGCATATAAACACAAGTTCAAAGGTGATGATCATACCACAAGCCAAAAGCAGAGTAGATGATGCTCTTGGAGCTCACTCAACAGCTCCAAAGTCAGCCACAACACTGTGCACGAAAATGGCACACCAAAGGTTGGTTCTTGGCACCAAAGGTTGCTTCTTGGACCTTAAAATGCCATGATCATGACCTCCACTCTTCTCACAAAAGAACTCAGCCTCACACCTATACTCCACTGCTCCCTCAACTCAGAAATGGGACAACAATGCAGTCCCAAGGCCAACTCTTACCCTCACCAAGCAAGCTCCACAAGTTCAAGGTGTGTGAAGAAGAAACTAAGGAGAAAGGAGACTCCTTGGCTCACAAAAATGAAGGAGGGGTGTCAAGAGGTGGCTGGAGTATTTTTCAGGAGTGGGGGCACGTACATGAAGAGATTTCTGACCTAGAAATCTGTGCCAACTAATAAATTTAAAGAGGTTAAGCTACAACGCGCAGTATTAGACTTAATAGCAACGCAAAAGATCTTGATCCCAAACTTTGGAATCTAGACCTACACATTTTTCTAAGATTTGTCATATTTTTATTTTATTTTTCGGAGCACCTTTCCGGTACGCGCTTTTCCATAGCCAGTATCAATTCTGGCATCAGATTTCATTATTTTGACTTGAAACTTGTTTTACAAGTCCTACATAATATTCTAGTAATTATCATGCATTCGTTATAATTTTTCGGGATACTTTTCCGGTACGCATTTATACCGGGTAGCAGAACCGGTATCTGCGTTTTCCTTCCGAAAAGCGACTTTCAGCATTTTTACTCACTCAATATAATTATTTAAGCCCAATAATAATTATTAAGGTCAATTACGGAATCATTTCCTAATTATCATAATTAATTCACTAATTACCTTAATTAACGGTGCGGGTTCTTACAATAGGCTGCATGAAGATTTCGGCTATGGTCCGACCTCTACTGTCGCTGAAGAATGACTACCTCCGTACCTTTAACGACTTAGCTGCCTGTCAGGGAGAGAAGTCGAAGGTACTGGCCGAGTTGAAGACGGCCAGGGAGGCGCAGGAGAAGGAAAAGGGGGAAAGAGAGAAGCTTATGAAAGATCTCTCTTCCACCAGGGAGGCTTTAGCTAAGCTCCAGAAGGAGCATAAGGATCTGAAGTCTGTGCATGACTTCAATCACAAGTCCTTGACAAATTTTAAACAAAAGTTTGAGGATCTGGAGGCAAAGTTGGAGGAAACTGAAGGCACTGCCCAAGCCTACCGGAACGAACTCGAGAAGGCCATAACTGGTTCTTTTGAGAACGCTCTCAGCCAACTGCGAGTTGTGAATCCGGGCCTTTAGTTTATCACCCGTGGTATCCATTCTCAGGCTTATGTGAGCAATGGTGTTATCATTGGTTGTCCTCCAGAATCTCCGCCCTGTGACTCGGCCACCCCCAGTGAGGATAGAGCGGTGGTGGAAAAGGGCAAAGAGGCTAGCACGCGTCCTCCTTCTGTTCCCTAGTTTTATTTTTGTAGATTTTGTTAGGGCCTTTTCAGAGCCTCTTATTAACTTGTAATGAATATTGCCGGTTTACACCTGACTTTCATATATCATCAATTTGGTTAACGTATGTACTCGATTTTGATTTATACGAGTTTGATTTATACAACCTGGCCGAGGTTGGAGCATGTTTAAACGGATTCCGATTTTGTCATTTATTCATGACGCATATTATTTGACTTAGTTATGCAAACTAAATCGACATACAGAACATTTCGTCATTTGAGACGCGTCTGTGTATAATTTTTTCCAAGGCAGAGGCAATCATAGCACCTACCCATCCCTTTTGAAAGCAAAAGGTAATGGGAACTTTGACCTGATCAGGATCGTTTTGGCGGATTGCATCTCATACCTTGGCTTGTATTCGATACTAATAACAAATAAGAGTAGATCTTAAATAAGAAATAATTCCTCATTTATTTATTGGTTCGAGTATTACATGAATAGTGCCAGCATATTTGGCTTTTAAATAGAGTCCCTAATAGAGGATAATTTCTATCATAAAACAGATGAGGGTCGCTCAGCTGTAATATGTCTTCAGCTTGTCTGCATTCCATGTTCTTTTAATTGGTTTGCCCTCAATTGTTTCAAGGACATATGCACCCTTTCCGAGTTTGTGCTTAACCCGGTAAGGTCCATCCCAATTAGCAGCTAACTTGCCTTCCCTTGCATTTCGGTTGCCGATGTCTGCTCTTCTGAGAACTAAATCATCGACCTCGAAGCTTCTTGGTCGTACCTTTTTATCATGTCTGGCCGCCATCTGTTGTTTGGCCATAATATCTCGGCAATGAGCTAAGACTCGGGTTTCCTCGATGAGATCTAACTCGACAGTAAGCAATCTGCTGTTTTGTTGCTCGCCTTGCGTCATGCTATTCATTCGTCTCCAGGAGGTCTCTCCGACTTCAACCGGGATCATAGCCTCACAACCGTATGTCAACCGAAAAGGTGTTTCCCCTGTTGACGTCTGGGTACTCGTTCTATACCCCCACAGAACAAAGTATAGCTGTTGAACCCAACTTCCTTGGGCGTCTGTCATTCTTTTCCGGAGGCCGTCCACGATTATCTTATTTGCCGCTTCAGCCTGTCCGTTTGATTGTGGGTGCTCGACAGAAGCGAATCGATGTTTAACATGAAAGTCCTGCATCAACTGTTGGAAGTTTTTGTCAACAAACTGTGTTCCATTGTCTGTGACCAATTCAGCAGGTATTCCAAACCTGGAAATTATGCTTTTTTCAAAGAATTTCCGGATTCTAGCCGAGGTGATAGTGGCTACTGGTTCTGCTTCTATCCACTTTGTGAAATAATCTACTGCCACGATTAACCATCTTAGTTGCCCTTCAGCTGCTTTGAAGGGTCCTAGGAGGTCCATTCCCCATTTAAAGAATGGCCAAGGAGCTGATATATACCTCATTTCTTCTGGTGGTGAGAGAATATGCTTAGCATGCTTTTGGCAGCTATCACATTTTTTCACATGCTCTTTCGAATCCATCTCCATAGTTGGCCAGTAGTAACCAGCTCGTAGAGCTTTTCGTGCTAGTGCTTTGCCACCCATATGATGCCCGTTGATGCCCTCGTGAATTTCTGATAAGACGTACTCGACGTCTTTGTAGCCAAGACATTTTAGCATTGGGGTGTGCAATCCTTTTCTGAACAGTTGATTGTTCACCATTGTGTATTGTGTTGCATCCCTGATTAGCTTCCGAGATTCCAATGCGTCTTCCGGCTTCGTTCCTTTTTCGAGATACTCAATAATGGGATGTCGCCAATCTGTCGTAGCTGTAATGATCATTATGCAACTCGGGTTGGGTAGACTTTGCTGCACTACCGTCCTGTGGTTTCCCGGATTTTTTGTACTGGCCAACTTTGACAAGATATCAGCTCGGCTGTTTTCTTCTCGAGGTATATGATTAATTTGAACCGTATTGAAGTTGGCCATCAATTCCTTTACTTTTTGCAAGTATTTTATCATTAGGGGTCCCTTGGCTTGGTATTTGCCTTCTATTTGAGATGCAATTAACTGGGAATCAGTGAATACCACCACATGGTTGGCCCCGTGATCTTTGACTTGCAGTAACCCGGCAAGAAGTGCTTCATACTCGGCTTGGTTATTTGATGTTGGAAAACTCAAATTCAAAGAATGTTCTATGGTGACCCCTTCTGGGCTTTCGAGTATGATGTCGGCGCCACTCCCTTTCTTGTTAGAAGATCCATCTACAAAAACTTTCCAAGCGTTGCCGACTTGGTCTCGTTCTTGGTGTGGTGACGTCATCTCCATCACGAAGTCGGCCAAGGCTTGTGATTTAATAGCCTTCCGACTTTCATAAATGATATCAAATTCACTTAGCTCGATTGCCCAACTGGCCATTCTTCCAGCTAAGTCTGGTTTGTGTAACACTTGTCGAACCGGTTGGTTAGTACGGACTCTGATCTGGTGTCCCTGGAAGTAGGGTCGCAGCTTTCTTGCTGTAACTAGCAGTGCATATGCTACTTTTTCCAGCTTTTGGTATCATAGTTCAGCGCCTTGTAACGCTCTACTAATGAAGTAAATCGGCTTTTGGTCCCCCTCAACCTCCTTGATCAGGACCGCGCTCACTGCTTCCTCTCCTACGGCCAAGTATAGGGTCAGGACGTCTCCTAACTCGGGCTTTGTTAGTATCGGCGGGGTCGTTAAGCATTGCTTTAATTTAGCAAACGCCCGTTGGCACTCCGGGTTCCACTCTTCCGTTGCTTCCTTTTTCAGCAGTTTAAAGAATGCGAGGGCATTTTCAGCCGATTTAGGCAGAAAACGTGTTAAGGCCGCGATTCTTCCCGTTAGTTGTTGTACTTCTTTCTTGTTTCGTGGTTCCTTCATATCCAGAACCGCCCTGCATTTCTCGGGATTTGCTTCGATCCCACGGTGAGTTAGCATGAAGCCCAAAAATTTGCCTGCAGGAACACCAAATGCGCATTTGGCTGGGTTTAGGCGTATACAATACGCCCTGAGTTTTTTGAAAGTTTGTTCCAAATCCTTAATGTGCGTGGTCGCACAAAAGATTTAACAATCATATCATCGATATAGACTTCGACATTTTTTCCCAGCTGATCTTCGAAAATCTTGTTCATCATTCGTTGGTATGTGGCCCCTGAATTTTTCAACCCAAACGGCATAACATTATAACAATAATTTGCTTTTTCAGCAATGAAGGCAGTTTTTTCCTGGTCCTCTGGATACATTGGGATCTGGTTATACCCGGAATATGCATCCATGAAGGATAGGAGTTGAAAACCGGCCGAGTTGTCTACCAGTTGGTCTATGTTGGGCATTGGATATGAGTCCTTGGGGCAGACTTTGTTCAAATCTGTATAGTCAGTACAAACCCTCCATTTGCCATTTGGCTTTTTGACCATCACCACATTTGCCAACCATGTCGTGTATTGAACTTCTCGGATGAAACCGGCTTCCAAGAGTTCCTTGACGTGATCTGCCAAGACTTGCTGTCGTTCGGGTCCTAACTTCCTTTTCTTTTGGGAGATCGGAACTGATCCCGGATAGACTGCCAGCTTGTGGCAGCAGAATTGTGGGTCGATACCCGGAATTTCTGACGAAGTCCAGGCGAAGACATCCTTGTTTTCCCTGAGAAACTTAGCAATATCTGCTTTAAGTAAAGGATCCGTGGATTTGCCAATTCGTGTGTATTGGCCGGGCTCATCTCCTAGTATCAAATCTTCCAGCTCTCCATCGGGCTCCGGTCGTGGAATTGTTTCTTCCCTCATGTCAAGTTCGACGACATTGACCGACTTCCCTTTGTGTGAAGATACGGGATCTGTGATATGTTTATCTCCTGGGTGAATTCGAGGGGGGTTGGATGTTTCTTTAATTGTGTCGAAATAACAGCCTCGAGATTCCTTCTGATCACCGCAAACTGTGATAATTTCATTGGTGCTACTCACCATTTTGATCTTCTGATGCTTGGTGGAGACCATCATGTCCCAATGATGTATTGTTGGTCGACCTAAGATTATATTGTATTCAGAGGGAAAGTCGGCTACTATGAACCGCACGCGCTCTGACTTGAACGCGTGTTTTGTCCCCAATGTTAACCTTAGGTCTATATACCCCTTCGGAGTAGTGTGTTGCCCATTAAAGGCTATTAGCTCTGTTCTGCAAGGGTGGAGATCTTCCTCGTCGAGATGCATTTTTTTGAACGCGTCCCATAATATAATGTCAGCACAGCTTCCGGCGTCCACGAAGATTTTTCTAACCCGGCAATTGACTAAAGTTCCAGCAATGACCAACCCGTCAACGTGTCCTGGCATGACCCCCTGCATATCGTCTTTTGTGAAATACAACAAAGGAGGATCTGGATTTCGTTGAGTTTCTTTAAAAGTAGGGTGGTCCCTAATGGAGAGAACTTCCCTTAGATATTTCCGCCTTGCATTCATCGTGTCGCCGCCACCCCCAAGGGCTCCGCTTATTACATTGCATTCAAAAGCTACCTCCGGGAACTCCTCATGGCGGGGTCCTTTTGTGGAGGTGTTATTTTCTGGGGCCTTGTTTTCTGGTGCCGGGCTTCTGTTTCTCTTTCTATTCTCAAACTTTCTTTTACCATTTTTAGCCCCTTGTGTCTGGATCACGTACTGTCGTAGCCGGCCATCTCGTACGAACTTTTCAACTGCATCTCGAAGATCCCAACATTGATCAGTTGTGTGACCGGGCCCATCATGAAATGCACAATATTTAGATTTGTCCAGCCCCCCTCTGTTAAATATGGGCCGGGGTCTGTCCACCTTTCGCATTTCATTCATGGCCACTTCTCGCCATATTTGTGATCGCGGGGCATTTAGTGGCGTGTATTTGTCATATTTCCCCATACGATCTCGGGAGTCGGGAATTCGAGGTCTGCTATCTTTTTTCCTGAAATCGGATCGATCCCGCTGTTGTGGCATCGGGTTCTTGTCTTTTGGACTTATCCCCTTTTCCTCATCCGGCTGGGCATTTGCTATCTCCATTTGCTCGAGTTCTAAGTATTTCTTAGATCGAGTTCTAAATTCTTCAAGTGTTTTCACAGGATCTTTGTAAACTGACTTGGCAAGCCTGGAGGGTCCGTCCAAGCCAGCCACGATGAGATGAACGTGAACGTTCTCTGGTAAGTTAGGCACCTGTAGGGCAGCATCTTTGAACCGATTGAGGTATTTTTGGAGAGTTTCTCCTGGATTTTGGCGAATTTTGCCAAGTGCAAATTCAGACTTGGGATGCTTTTTGCTTGTGGCAAAATTAAGGAGGAAGCGCTGTCCGAATTCGTCAAAGGAGCTGATGGAATTTGCAGGAAGGGTGGAGAACCATGCCTGCGCTGCTCCCGTTAAGGTGATGGCAAATATCCGGGATATGAGGGGTTCATCAATCCCTCTGATATACATGTCTGTGTCGAAAGCATCGATATGAACTTGTGGGTCCTGGCTTCCATCATATTTTGGCAAGCGTGCAGAATCAAAATCCTCCGGGAAAGGAGCATTCAAGATCGTGCTTGTAAAGGGGCTGTTGTTGTATTGCCCCTTACTATACCTTCTCTTATATGAACCGGGTTCAGCTGTATGCCTTCCTTTATCGGGATGCACCTCCTCCTGGTTCCTTGGGATACCCGTTCCCATTTGGGGAACCGGATTTGTGACTGGTGGAGTTGTGTTTTGTCCTGCCATTGCTACGTTGATGTCATCTTGTGTTGGGCTGGGTTCATGCCTTTGGGCCTGGTTCTGTTGAGACGGATGGCTTCGTTCGCCATCCTGCCGGGGTTCAATTATTCCCCTCAAACGACGTTCTAGGTCACGGATCCCACGTAAATGTTCTTCCCGCATTATGCGAAGATCGTGTTGACGTTGACGATTGGTGCGATCCTCCATTTCTGTCATGCGTTGTAGAATGGCGGTAAGAGCTGTGTGAGCCAGCCGGGATTCAGGATCGGTTGATTGGACAATATTGCCAGCCAATTCTCTGGCAGGCATGGATGGGTTCGTCCTAGGTGGAGCCAGAGCATCTGGCTGACGTTGCTCTTGCCTCATAGGAGTAGAAGCAGAGTCAGATACGTCCTCACTGAGGTGGACGTGATCGTGGTTCACAGCATCATCCAATCGGTTTTGGGGTTGGTTGATCTCTTCCAAAACCGGTTCCAGTGGTGGATTGGGCTGACTGTTGCTTCTCGTGTGAACCACCATTCCGTGGTCGTGGGTTCGGTTTCCCACAGACGGCGCCAATGTTCTGTCCTAGGGACAGAGATGTTCAGCCCTTATCAGGCTGACTGGTCACTTTGGATCGTATAGCCTTGGTTAGGAGTATCTATTGTAAAGATATCCCTAGACCTAGCTTGATCTCTAACTAGAAAGAATATGACTGTAGTGTCAGTGTGGTGAGTATGGTGAAAGTAATCAATCATGTGTCTTTTACCGTCGACGAGCCCTCCTTTTTATAGGGGCTGCCTCTGATTTGAAATGTGGAGCTGAGCTGTAATGGCGCGGGGGCCATTACCGCTTGGTCGGCCGTTACTGGGTGTAACGTGCCGGACATTATGCTTCCTTAATTGCAATCCGTTTAAGCATTTATCTGAAGTAACGCACCGAGTTCGAGTTCTGCCGGGTTGACATGATGGGCCTGTCTGTGTGGGCCTCTCATCGGGTTGCTGAAGTGGGCCGACTTCGTGGGCCTCTCACACAGGTCCATAACATAAAGCATGATGAGTGCATAAAAGGTTTATGTTTTTTCACCTTAAACGAAAAGTTTTGTTTAAAATCATGCTTTGCTATCTTCCAACGTGATAAAGACTACACGTTTTTAACTTTCAACAAGCAGGCAAAGTACCTCGGATAATCGCTTTGTGCAATTGTAATTGGTAGGTTTCAGGGAGAATAAATTATTGGAATTGGCTTTTTAGTTGAAAAAGTCAACAACGAGACTATATTTTAAACAATTTGAATATAACCAATGATGTTAACCGTAAACCTAACAAATACATCACTCAAATCTATCATTCCATCTCCTTGTCAGGTCCAATATACAAGGTGCAACATACAGAGATAACAATAAGTAAAATCCCAATGAGGTGATCAAAAGATGCAGCTACTCTTGTCAAAGCAAGGGTCCAAAATTGGGTTAGTGCTGTCTGAAAAAAAAAAAAAAGGCAGGTATGTATCAGTCCCCAGGGCTAGTATTCAAATCCAAGTATCATGGAAAGAAAATAATATTCTATAAAGGCAGTAATCAGTTAAATGCTTAGTGAAACTAATGCATAGGATTAGAAACAAGACACATGACAGAAAATAACCAATGAGATCATCGCATGGTATTGAGATTAAGACACGAATCACGTCTTATAAGATGAATATGATCAAAGTAAAACACTCCATGCTCTCAAGACAAGTTCTATCATGTTTAAACAGGAAGAGATAAATGCGGAAATGACTGCAACACATACAAAATGGAACCTTCATTGATAACCTTGGAGGAGGTATTGCTAAGGATTTAGTTGACTAAAAACGTTGCACCCAAATAACACCTCAATATCTAAGCCTGTGTATGAGAGAGTATGATGGCTCATTTAATATCAATCTACGTATCCTACAAAAAAAATTACTAATTAAAAAAATTCAGCACACTAATGCATTTTTCCTACCATTTTCCCCAAATTATTTACCAAGTGAAAAATGCCCTTTTTGCATACTCTTACCTATCTCAATAATCAATTCGTGAGCAGGCCTTGCTAAAAATGTGCAAGCAATGTATTGACAAACTTAACAACATTGTGGATACAAATCCAGATGGTCGGTCATGTGAGGCATGCATGGAATCTAAAAGCAAAAAAGATTTCCACTAAAAACAAAACAATTTCCATATGAAGAATAAAATTCAAAACAGATTGATTTTTAATAATACAAACTTCGTAATTGGTTTCCCGAAGAGTTGGGATCTAAAATATATATAGAAACTAAATTAAAATTAAAAAGGAAAAAAGAGAACCAGCAGCTGTAAAGTGAGAAGGATACCTCCAAGTACTGGATGTTGGCAACTTTACCAGTCCTCTCAAGTTGCAGTCCTCGTGCTAACAAGGCCTGCAAAAGATTCATGTACAATTCTATCAAATGGTAAAGAGAGGTTTGTTTCATACTATATGAGAGAAGTTATTGAAGATAAAGGAGAATACAAAGATAGAATAAGGCATCCTCCTCAAAAAGCAAAAGAAAATGAGAACAAAAGCAAGTAGAAATAACATCAATACATTCAAACAAACCACTCAAATCTGACTGCACACTAGACAACTACGCACCAAGAGATGACCACTAGTTGGATACCATAAGAAGCCAAAATAATAACTATATCAAACAAGAATTGTTTAAAAGAAATTCTTCTACAAATTTACCATGTAGAATTATAAAAATTGAGAGAACGTACCATACAGGTTCATAAACCATCCACTTCTTCAATAATTTTATCCCCTAGTTGAGCAACGCCATTAGATTAACTCATCAAAGAAGTAAAATGTAAATCGTAGGATCGTACGATCCTACCATTTTCTTTCCTTTAGCGATCCAAATAGCAAGTAAAATCATCTCGACATCGGATTGTGTGGGATGGCAATGGAAACTCGTAAAATCGATGGGATCCATTGCAACGATTGTAAACAAAAAGAAGAAAAAAAAACCCCAAAACCCACGACCCAGAAGAAATAAAAAATCAAATTTCATGCCATCAACCCTGCGACCTTCTTCTTCTGACTCCTTAAGGTAAGTGTTCCTATTTGTTTCACTCTTATGTCTACTTGGTGACTGTCAAAACTTTCAGTTGAGAGATAACAATTATTTTGGATCGAGATATAATATGGTCTCCATTTATTCTATGTTCTTTTTTCTGTGCTTGTTTAGTGTTTAAACTTAGGGGATTATATCCCTAATGTTATAGGAATCAAACTTATTATCATGTTAAGAAAAGGATAAAGTATATAATATTAAAAAAGTAAGAGGGCACTTTATTCAATAAAGTAGTCTTGTCCTTTTCTTAACATTAACAAAAAAATTGATTCCTATAACATGATAGATATAATTCCCTTAAACTTAATATATTTCTGTATTGTCTAAATTCTTCCGGTCTTTCCATATGGATATATTGGCCTCGTGATATGGATTTAGTGCTTTCAATTATATGGTCTATAATTTTGTATTGCCTTTAGCTCTTTCGGTTTTTTAATAATAAAAATAATAATAATAAAAAAATCACTTCCCATTAGAGAACATGTGTTGTTTTTATTTTTTGTTTTGGTTTTTAGGTTTCAAAAAGAAAAAAACATAGAAAATAATTGTTTTCATAATTATTTTACAAAACAATTTTAAGAACAAAAAAACCAGAACACAATCAAACATACCTATAATTTTTGAAATTTATTGTTCCTGAACTAATGAATTGTTCATTCTATGAAAAATGGAAATAAAATAGTTTTATCACACATAATTCATAATAGTTTTTTCTCATATAATTTTTGTAATTTTGGTTATTATAATTTGTTTATTTGATGGTTTCTTTAAATTATCGGAATTATACGAGTCACGTATCTGCAAATAAAAATTATACGCTGAACACGTATTGCATATATGTATCAACGAAGGATCACCTGTAAAAACACTAGTAGAAGTAGAAACACAACTAGAATATGCATAGACTTGTTAGTAGCAGATAAATGGATAAGCTTCTGACTTTTTGTGTTTTTTTTTCAGCATAAATATATATGAATAGGATTTGCTGATGGACGGACTGGATTGCAGGTTGGGCTTGGGAAGGGACGGTGGTGATCAAGAGAATAGAAAACACAAAACACAAATCCTGGTGATGCTTTTTGATTGGCCAAAAGTCCATTTTTTTCCTTCTCTCTCTTTCTGTATCTAGAATCCGACAACGACACAACCACAACCAAAAATCCCTTTTTTCTTTGTTTCTCCTCAGGCGCTATTTCACTCACTGTTCGTTCCTATGGAATGCTGAATATGAAGCATAAAATACATTTTTTTCCTCTTCTACTTATGAGTTATGATGGTGACTGCCAGACACAATGAGCTCGCCAAGGCAACATTACTACACAATGAGCATAAATCCCTTCTTCTTCGATTCCCATCTCCTCTTCAGTCTTCATGAATCATGACCGCTGCTCGGTGGAGTCATTTTCCCACGGGAGATCGTAGCCGTTGATTGAGAGCAGCTCCAATATCACGTGCGCAAGTTCTAGCTGGTTCTTGTCAAGCTCTTCGATGAAATCCAAGCCGTTGAAATCGTGAACCGAATGAATGAATGGTCGAGGTTTGATTACAACGGTCAGTCCCAAACACATGTGTAGCATAAATTTGAAATTTGAATTACAAGGTCCCCCAACGGCACATTCTTTTGGGCGCCAAACGTCGTTTGGCCCCTTTTATTGCCGCATTAAGCATAAATTCTTTTGTTAAACTCTCTTCTCTCTCTAATTTCTTTTGTTAAACTCTCTTCTCTCTCTAATTTTTCTTCTGTTAAACTCACTCACTCTCTCGCGCTCAAAAAACATGTCTTCATCTCTTATCTGTAGGAAGAGAAAACGATGCCCCAAGATTTTCAGATTTCAATCCTTCGCCGACCATGGTTGCCCCATCGCACCTTCTGGTCCCTTCCGCGACAACGTTCGCTTATTTCTTCAAAAAGCCGGACAACCCCAAGATTACAATGTCTCTGGCAACCCCCTATGGTGCACCCTTCTCAACCCCGACAAGACTAACCTAATGGCTCCTCTCTACATCATCGAAGAGGACGTTAACCGGTCTTCCAATCCCTTCTGCGATCATTGCCGCTGTGTCAGTACGTTTACAATTTCCAATCTTTTCCGAATTTTGTTTGATGATTCTTGATCTGTGTCGGTTCGATTTTGCAGGAATTTTCATTTGTTTTTGTTTTGTTTTTTTTTTTTCCGAATTGGGCATATCGTCTTTAATTTGTTCCAGTCTTGAATAGGGTTCTTTTTTTCTCGTGCTTTCTTTGACGTCTGTTGTGGTTGTTGTCATCGTGATCAATATCTCTGAATAGGGTCTTTCTTTTGATAATGAAGTGGATAGTGTGATTAGGTTGTAATTATGAAATAGTGTGATCAATATCTCTGAAATAAGGTCTTTCTCTGATCTGAAATGAATAGGTCTCTCTGGTTGGTCGCCAATTTTGGATTTTTTTTTTTTTTTAGATTTACAACATATGACCTTTTGAATGTCATTAAGAGGTATGCTTATGGGTATTTTGAATTGCAATTTAAATTGACATAGTAATAACGTGCATTTTCATTTATTTGGCCTTTATGAACTTGTAAAAGTGTGATTGAGTAATTTTTGAGCTTATTTAGTGAACCTTATTCAACTCATTTTAGATATGGAGAATATAAAATTTATATATAAAATATATCCTGGTCAACCGATCCAACCAATGACCCACCGATCCGACCAATGATCCAATGACTCAATACCTTAATAACAGTGATTTTATTTTTGATTGTATCAATTTTAATTTCAATTTATTACTTGATGTTTTATTTTTATTTTTATTTTTATTATTCTATACAATTTCATTCTTTACATTAAACATAATATTATATCATTTTTTTTGGATATCAAAATAACTTTATTGTATCTAAAGGCCAATGCAAAAAATAAAAATAAATAAATAAATAAAATAAAAATAACAGTGGATTCTCATGCTAGATATCAAAATCATAGGATCTAGGGAAATTAGCAAGCAAGAAGCATCTAAAAAATATCTTGTAAGAAGGGGAACAGATCTTTTATAGAATAGCATCATATTACAACGGATGGTCATATTTTTTTTGAGGTCTATCTGTCTGTGTATTACATATAATAAAAGTTTTGTAATATATATATATATATATATATATATATATATATATATATATATATATTGTTTGACACCTCATTTTTTATCTAACGGCTATTAGATAAGGTAAAAAAGATCAATATATATATATATATATATATATATATATCTATGGGAAAAACTATTCTCATTTTACATGAGATAAGTTTTCTCTCCTACACACCATTCGATAACTGTGCCACCTTTTTCTTTTATTATATTTTAATTTCTTTAGATGGTGGTGCCCACAGATTTATCTCTATGACATGAGATAACTATCTCCTTTAACATGAAATTAATAAAATCCTATATATATATATATATATATATATATATATATATATATTAATATTTTGGAGTTTTTTATTATAATAATTAATTTTTTTAATTCTTTTTCATATATAACGGTTTATTTTATAATATATTTAACGGTAATTGGGTTGTAGAAGTGGGTTGTGATATTAAACAAATATTACATACAATTTCAACGGTTTAAATTCCAGAGCTTGGAAAAGACTTTACCTACCCACCAACTTCAACTTGAGATATTAGTATCACAAATATACTTGTGGTGATATCTATTAAAAAAAAAACCTTAAAAAAATGTCTTACAAAATGAATAAAAAATGTAAACTTATTCATAATAAAAGCGGAAAGCTATAATAAAAAATTAAATATAATTATTTTATTTCCTCTTCCTCCGTTTGTATTGTGATAAACATCATGTATCATTGTTTTTAAATAATTTAAAAAATGTCATCTATTTATGATGAAAATGTTCAGTCAAAGTAAAAATATTCATTCAAAGACCAATTGAAATGGTAACAATGAATTTTTCAATTGAAGTAAGAAATAAAAGTCAAATTTCATGAATTAATGATATTATTCCAGATTTTCTTTGCATTTTAAACTTTTTTATAAAAAAAAATAAGATAAAATAAAGATAACAAAAGAACCGGGAAAAGAGAGAAATACAAAGAGAAAAACAAATAAATAAAAAGGACGCAACGTGCTGGACAAAATTTGTTTCTAAATACAGATATTGAAATTAGTAAAACTTGTGATAATTAGAAAAGGAAGGGTTATGTTTACAAACTTTTTATTTACAAACTCTTACAAATTATACTATGTTCTCCCGGAAGTACACTAGGTTACACTATATGTACTCCCAGGAGTACATAGTATAATTTGTAAAAAAAAATTTACAAACGGATCCTTCCCATTAAAAAAAAAGTTATGGAATTAATTCCTCAAATCTAAGAGAATGACTATACTGAAATAAAAAGAGAACCTTATCAATTTAGCCCAGAGGAACTGCACCCAAAGCTTTTCCGGTTGAGAAAAAACAGCCCAAGCAAATTTTCGTACAAATGCATCACTCATTAGAGTTAAATTCTTTAAACCCAACCTCCCTCTGTCTTTGGCTTTGTAATTGTCTCCCAACACATAAGATGCATCCTCTTTTTCTCCTCCGTGTCTCCCTAGATGAAGCCTCTATGCAGTCTCTCAAGTTCATGTCAAATTGATCTAGGGATCTTGTCACACTGCATTTGGAAGAAAGGGATAGCGGACAGAACAGATTGGATAAGTGTAATTCTCCCTACTTGAGATAGGCACTTTGATTTCCAGCCATTTAATTTAGCATGAATCTTTTCAACAATATTGGCATATGTTTCCCTAAAGCTCTAGCATGTTTCATCCACACATCCAAATGGCTACCCACATTACGCACCCTCTTAAAGCCACACAAACTTGTGATCTCCTCCGCCACATTATCAGGGGTATTTTTTGAGAAAAAAAATGCTAGTCTTCTGGTGGCTCACTTTTTGACCTAAGATTTCACCAAACAACTGTAAACACTTGAGGATTATTATGATTTGAAGAGTGTTAGCTTCAGTAAACAGCATCAAGTCATCTGCAAACATCAGATGAGATATAGTCGGTCCTCCATTTCATGCTTGAATGGGTTTCCATAGGTTACCATTCACTGCAGTATTGATAATATGACTGAGCTTCTCCATTCCAATGACAAATAGGTAAGGGGAGAGTGGGTCCCCTTGTCAGACACCACGAGTAGGCCGAAACTCATCAGACATCCCCCCATTCCAAAGGATATTGAATTTAGCAGTGAAAATTGCTGCCATAATTATGTGAACTAATATGTCTGGGATTTGCTTCTCCTGAAGAGTTTTCCATTTAAATTCTCAATTCAATCTATCATATGCTTTTTCTATGTCCACTTTGATGGCCATGAATGGTTTCTTTCCTCTCATTCTATGCATTGAATGTATCAACTCCTGCACTATAATTATATTGTGATGAATATGTCTTTTCGGAACAAAGCTGGCCTGAACAAGAGAGATTACCTTATCCATTATAGATTTCAGCCGATGCACCACAATCTTACTCATAAGCTTATAAATAGCTGGACACACGGAGATGGGTCTGAATTGAGACATTTGAGAGGGACATTGGTGTTTAGGGATGAGAACCAACAAAGTAGAATTGATAGTTGCCAATAAATCTGGATTTTCCCATAGGGTTATTATGTGCTGAAACAATTGATTTTTCATTTTATCTTTCATTTTATCAAGGGTTATTATGGACGATTTTAAATGCTCAGAGATGGTAAAACATTACACGGAATATAATTATATGGTAATATAAAAGCCATAATATGAAAGCCTAACGTGTTTGGTGGACTAAATACAGCTTCTGACAGTCCTTAATCATGTCCACATCAGAAATTTCACAAGCATCTTCTGATAAAATAAAAGAATCACAGGAAACTTCCATCTGCTCAGTAGCTGTTTGGGTGCATTTTGTGTTCAATGGTGTGGCGAACCATTGAAACAGAAGGAAACACTGAGCACTTCTTTGGGTGCATTTTATCTGAAAATGCTTGACGATTTCAGATGAGTTAACAATAGAAGGAAATGCACATTAAATTGGTATAGGATTTTTTTTTTTAAATTACAATGTCAGTACTTGTAAATTCTTGGGAATGACATGGAAATTCTGACAATTGAGCAGATTTTGCATCTTCCAGATTTTGCTCCATCGAGCGGGGTATTTCCCCATCTGTTTGTATGAAATGAAAAAGAACCAAGTTTGGTTTATGCTTTTTATGTAATAATGAAAAAGGAAAGAAACAATAAACACAAAATATATTCTTAAGGGCTCGCTTAAGACTTTTTAGGGGAAATATAGGAAAGGAGAAAGAGATTATATCTGTGTGTCGAACTTAATGCATCTTTTTTACAAAGGATGGGGAAAAAGGAAAAGGGAAACTAGTCGAACAAGGCAGCCACCATGCTGCTGCCAATACCATGTTGAAATTCGGTTTTGGAATTATATGTCCATAATATGAAAGTAATACAAACAAAATATATATTTTTTGGACACACACACACACACAAATATCACACACACACACACACAGGCTTCCAGTTGTTGTTACCAACACACACACACACACACACACACACACACACACACACACACACACACACACACATTTTTCAAGTGAAAACAACACGAAAAACACATTGTAAACACAACACACATGAACATGCAAAATGAGTATTGAATGTTACCCGTCCTTGGCAAAAACACTAGCTCCGGCTTCTAATGGAAACTTTCCCACGAAGTATAAACCTTCAGCAGCAGCAACATGCAGAGGGCTTCGGCAATCATAGTCTTTCGAGTTAGGATCCATGCCATTAGATAAAAACCTTTTAAGATAATCCGAATCTCCCCTTGCAACTGCTGCACATAAAAATCACCAGCATTTTCTATCTTCATAGAGGCCCCTTCTCTAACAAGTAAAGAAGCAACTCGATGATGGCCATTCTTAACGGCTTTAAGTAAGGGTGTGTTGCCAAAGTTATCTATAAAAATTACCACATTAATGATGTTTGTGTCAGATGAAATTTATGTTCCGTAACAATGAATATTTGACAAGTTAGACAATTACCTTTGATATTGATGTCTACACCTTCTTGAATAAGCAAAAGTGTGATATATTCATATCGTCTAGATGCAGCATGATGCTAAAGGAAAAACAAAAAAATTTCGTGAGAGGCAAACATTTTATAACAGAATCGTTAAGTTGCTTTAATCACAAGCAACATCATAGATGAAGAGAAAGTAAGTAATGAAGAAGTTGCATGCTCCTCTCCAAAGGTGACCTTCAATCATATTCTTTATGGCACTTTGTCTTGCTGAAATCTTTTACAATCTTTTCAAGCTCCAAAGTACCAAGAGCCTCGATTGCTTCATAGTAATTTTGCCTAGTTACAACGAAGCTTCCACGGAAAAATCTATAGCCCCACCTACCAAACCAAGAGTGCCCATAAGCAACTCCATCAAGTAACTGAAGATCCATAGACCTCTTCTTTGAAGCATCTTCCACTGCAATTTTCAGGTTGCACTCTTTCGCCGACCCTGGTTGCCCCAAGGTAAACGAACTCTGAGGGCGAACGAGTTGTAATCTCAAGGTAAACCTTCGAGTATGTAATCAATTTGGTCTTCTGTAGATACTGGATTGCTGATAGCCCTCAATGAGTTGCAGAGCGTCTTGATTAGAGAACATTGAATTCCAAAAATGAAACTAATAAATGAGTTAATTATTTTCTTACCTTGCTCAAAGATTGATGCAGATCCTGTCCCAGAGATCCATGATCCCTCTCCCACTGAAAACTTTATAACCCCTTTCTACGCCATTAATACAAAGCAAATGGCCGTATCCATTGTAGTGAATCACCCCATGCAAGAGATGACTCTGATTATCAAGAGCACCTTCACTTGAGGGTTTATGCCACCCGTTGTCCATAGGGATTATGAAATGCTACCTTCTCTTTGTTACAAAATGGCCACTCCAACCTACCAATCATAGACCAAACAAATCCACATATTAGTATCACACTATCCGTATCAATAGCAACGCCTTTCGGTTTCTAATTAAAAGAGAGAACTAAATCATAAGGGGTTTGTTTTTATAATGTTGCATGAGAAAACAAACCCTTCCTACACTCACCATAAAAAGGTGTGCCACTAATTTTTTTTGTTTTTTGTTTTTTTAAATAGGTGGGTCACATACTTGATGTATCTATGACATGAGATTTGAATTCTCCTACATCATAAGATTTATTTTTCCCAAATCATAATTACAAAAACCAGAAGTGGTAGACATCATCAAAATTCCAACGAACCCTTTTCAGAATAAATCATAAATTCACGAATCACTAGCTAAATCTAAAAAAAAAAACAAAAATCCAAAATTGGTGACCAACCTATATCAACTTCGTTATCAAAAGAAAGACCCTATTCAGAGATACTGATCACGATGACAACAACCACAACAGACGTCAAAGAAAGCACGAGACATGCAAAAAGAACCCTATTCAAGACTCGAATAGGGTTGTAGTGGATGAGAAGGGTGCACCATAATGGGTTTCCAAAGACATTGTAATCTTGGAGTTCTCCGGCTTCTTGAAGAAAGAAGCGAACTTTGTCACGGAACGGACCAGAAGGTGTGACCTGTAAATCTTGGACCATCGTTTCTCTTCCTACAAATGAGAGAGCAAGACATGTTGAGCGAGACTGAGTTTAGCAGAAGAAAGAGATAGAGTACGATGTTATATTTGGATAGTAGCTTATAATTTTTATTTCACAAGGATAAATATAGGGTTTTATAAGAATTATGTTGTAGGAAAAGTGATTGTGTTATGTTATAGAGATTCGTTTTGCGTGCCGAAGTTTTTTCTTTTTGCTGCGGGCCCCATAAAATGTTGTGTGTAGGAAATTTTGTGTGGTCATGTTAAATGATAGATGATAAACCCATAAATAAATGGGTTTGATGTTTGTACATAAGTAATGTAATTCTATGAGAGACATACACACAACAAATAAAAATTATGGGAGGGGGCGGTGAAGGTGAGTGATTTTTTTAATTTAAATTTTAAATTAAGAAAATCATTATTTTTTTATATCTCTCTTAAAATAACATAATTTGATATCATTTAAAATGACAAATGTTTTTTCTTGTATAAATATGAGTTGTGTTTCGTTTTACGAGGTATCAATTTATTATTTAATTAGTTTGATCCTATAAAATTAAAGGATACTCTAAAAAAAAATTCACACAAATATAAAATATCATAAAATTATTTATTATTAAATCTGCAACAGCTTTAAAGGACTAAAATCCCTTTTTTTTGTTTTAGGGTGTGATGAAAATTATTTTGTTTACTGACACTATTTTTTGAAATGAAACAACTTTTTCTATTTCTATGTCTTGGAATAGTTTCTGATAAAAAAAAGAATTTGGTAACATATTCTATTTTTATTCCAAGAATGAGAATTGTGTTTGATAACACAATAAATAATATAATAAAAAATAACTCTTATTAAACATGATTTTTTTTGTATCATTATTTTCCTTTTCATACGGTGCGGTGTGGTTGCGGCGGCGATGGTGGTGGTTGCTGCGATTAGGGGTGCTAAACGAGTCAGGGGTCTTACAGAGGTCTTTGGCTCGGCTCGTGAAGGCATGAGCATACATATAAGAAATAAAAGCCAAATTTCATGAATTAATGATATTATTCCAGATTTTCTTTGCATTTTAAACTTTTGTTTTTTTTTAAAAAAAAAGAAGATAAAATAAAGATAACAAAAGAACCGGGAAAAGAGAGAAATACAAAGAGAAAAACAAATAAATAAAAAGGACGCAACGTGCTGGACAAATTTTGTTTCTAAATACAGATTTTGAAATTAGTAAAACTTGTGATAATTAAAAAAGGGAGGGTTATCTTTACAAACTTTTTGTTTACAAACTCTTATAAACTACACTATATTCTTCTGGAAATACACTAGGTTACACTATATGTTTAGGAGAACATATTGTAATTTGTAAAAAAAAAGTTAATAAACGGATCTTTCCCATTAAAAAATAGTTTATGGAATTAATTCCTCAAATCTAAGAGAATGACTATATTGAAATAAAGAGAGAACCTTATCATTTTTTTTTCTATTTTGGAATTAAAATGACATGATCTCACTTGAACAACAATTACAATAATTTGATTTTAATATAATCACATTCAAAATAATTTACAATGATACATTATCCTCAAATCATACGATACTAACCATTTAAAAATGAGATATAGAAGTTTCCAAAAAGAAGAAAAAGAGATACATAGAAAAAAAGCATACAAGAAAATAAGGAAATTATTTAATATTAAGTATAACATAATATACTTATTCATAATAAAAACGGATGGCTAAAAAACATCTTAAAAAAATGGGTTACAAAATGAATAAAAAAAATATAAACTTATTCAAAATAAAAACAGACAGCTAAAATAAAAAATTAAATAATAACTATTTTATTTCCTCTGACTTCCTCCCTTTGTATTCTGATAACACATGTATGATCATTGTTTTCAAAATATCTTTGAAACATTTAATGGATACAAATAATGTCATCTATTTATGATGAAAATGTCAAATGTATGTATGGACAAAATAGATATTGGGTCAAAAGACCAATTGAAAAGGAAACCGTGAAATTTTCAATTGAAGTAAGAAATAAAAGCCTAAATTTCATGAATGAGATTATTCCAGATTTTATTTGCATTTTTAACTTTAAAAAAGGTTATTTTTTCTGCGATTATTGTAGATAAGTTATCTACATTGAACCCAAAATGATATTATTTTGGGGCAGAAATTAAGATATTTTTATAATTATAATTTATTTCAGTGTTATAATAGTCTTTGTCATTATAATTTTTGAATCTTTCAACCCAAAATGATGTCGTTTTGGGAGTGAATATAGATAACTTATCTACTTCACGACAAAAATATTAAAGCCTTAAAAAAAATAAAAACATATAAAGTATAACAAAAGAACAAGAAAAAGAGAGAAATACAAAGAGAAAAACAAATAAATAAAAAGGACGCAACATGTGGGACAAATTTTGTTTCAAAATACAGATATTTTAAAGGGTATACTATTTCTCATTTTTTTATAGGAGATAAAAATTATTTTATATACATACATAAAAGAAGTGTACGCGGTTTATTTTTATTTTATTTTCTCTTGCTCTTCTCTTTACATGACCTCACTTAGACCCCACAAAATTTTATGTATGTATTGTAAATACTTTTATCTACTACAATATGAGAAACATTAAACCATATATATAATGGGTTTATCATCTATAATTTAACATGACCACAAAAAATTTCCTACACACAACATTTTGTGGGGCCCGCAGCATAAAAAAAAATTCGGCACGCAAAACGAATCTCTATAACATAACACAATCACTTTTCCTACAACATAACTCTTATAAAACTCATATATAATTAGTAAAACTTGTGAATGGTAGTTAAAATTCCGATTTAAATCTGCGAATTTACGATTTTTTGATTTTTTTCAATTAAAATGATTTCATCAAAATTCCAAACACTTTTCCGATTTTTTTTTTAAGTTAGGATTTTACGTTTTACGATTTTTCCTCATTCCAAATTTTAGGTAAAATCATGTGTTGTGGATCAGACTACTAAACAACCTAAAAGAGAAATTAAAAGCCCTGCTTATTTTGCTGATTACATATTGGGCTATGGAGTTAAGAAGAAATAAATTCAAATGTGACGTGGCCAATACAATAATGTTGTTGATTACATGCTGAAGAATAGTTATTACCAGTTACTTTTGCAGTTATGTTTTTTTTTAATTTACATATTGTAACTTCCTTTAGGATTTCTCGTAACTTCCATTTAGGATTTCTTTTAACTGACTATTTAAATGTTGTGTAACCATGAATAAAGAAAGAAGTTGAATTTCAAATCTTTTCTCAATTCTCTTTCTCTTCTCCATCTTTCCCTTCACTTTCTCACGGTTATAAATTAGAATCCTTACATCCCGATTTTAACTACCAGATTCCTTACATCTAAGAGAAAATGATTATATTGAAATAAAAAGAGAAAGAAAACCTTGTCAAATTCTTTTTTTTGGGATTAAAAACGGCACGATATCCCGTGAACAATAATAACAAGAATTTGATTTTAATATCAAAATAATTTACGGTCTTACATTATCACCAAATGATACGATACTGACTATTTAAACATGACATATGGAGAAAAAAAGATATACTTGCGATATCATACAAGATTTGATTATTATTTTTTGGAAATATAAGATTTGATTATTTGAGCCAGCTAATTGTTGAAGAGCAAAAAAAAAAAAAAAAAATACATACAATAATATCAGATAATAATAAATGATCGTATTGGAAAATTGATATAATGGTATCCGATGAATTTTATTGATTGTTGGATTGAAACGGTTTATTCTGATAATCGTGTAGATACTTTTTCTTGTGGCTGTTTAACTTATACCTTTAAGAAACCTATATAATAAGCTAATATTTAAATAATATTTTATTTTTTTATTACCAATATATGCCATTGAGGTATATTATTTATACAAACTTAATATTAATTAATTTCCTTTTTCGTTCGTGTATATTTGACAAGGATTTCTTTCTCTCTTTTTTTCAGTATCGTTATTTTTTTTCTTTCATAATCATAAGTTTTACTAATTTGAAATATCTGCATTTACAAACAAAATTTGTCCCGCATGTTGTGTCTTTTTTATTTATTTGTTTTTCATTCTGTATTTCTCTCTTTTTATGTTTCTTTTGATGTCTTTATTTTATCATTTTTAAAAAAATATATATACAATGCAAAGAAAATCTGGAATAATCTCCCCATGCATGAAATTTGGGCTTTTATTTCTTACATCAATTGAAAAATTCACGGTTTCCTTTCAATTGGTGTTTGACTGAATTTTTTTAGTTTTTTACTTGACCGAATTTTTTTGGTAGAAACTTTGACCGGATATTTACTTTGTGCATACTTACATCTCACATTTTCATCATAAATAGATGACATTATTTGTGTGCATCAAATGTTTCAAAAATTATTTGAAAATAATAATACATGATGTTTATCATGTTAGAAATTGTATTTAATGGGCAATATTAATTAATTAATTTTGTATTTAAAATTAATCGGGTTAATGGATATTCCAATATTATTATTATAACTAGCTCATTGTGATCACATTGAATTGGGCGTCTGACATCTGTTGTTATTGGGCCTAGTTAGGTAGCAGTGTAGGCTTTAGTGTGACCCTGGTTTTCCATGATGGGTGGACCCAGTGGACACAAACTCTTTTCTGGGTTATTGGCTAGGTCCCCTCTCTAGCCTATATATATATTGGAGCTAATAAGCTCCATTAGCCATCATGCTCTCATCTGCTGAAGACTGCCAATTTCTGAATAGGCGATAAAGAGGAAGACTCTAGCATCTTGTTCCCTTGTTTCCTATCGTTCTTCTATGACTTTGTGATGGCTCAACAAGGTACGCACTATCCTAATTGATTTCATATTGTTGAGATATTTTATAATCATATACATGATTTAGGGTTAAAATATTTCTATCATTTGGTATCAGAGTCTTGTCTATGTGATTATAGAATCCTTTCATTTTGTGAATATTGAATTTTTCATGAATTTGTTGTTTGGTTGAACTGAGAATCTTAGGACTTTCATGCTACCTTAATTAAAAAGTCATTTGTAGATTTTTGATTTCTGCATGTACGTTCTTCAATGCCTTCTTGATCACTATTTGTTTTGTACTCTTATTCTGCAATTTTTATTTAAATTTCCTGTGGTCTATATGCCTTATCGTAAATAGTATTATTTTTTGAAGACTGGATATTCAAGTTTATATAAAACTTGTTATACAGAGTTTAACGTTTGCATATGCTTCGTGAAGTACTAATATTTTGTTGTGTCTATCTGATCATTCTCCTTGATAATGTCCATAACATTGTACTTTTTTATTTAAGAAATTAAAAAATAAATTAAAATAGTTCTTCACCCTAGATGATAATGGGGTATATGAATTGTTCTGGTTTGTTTTGTGTCTATCTGATCATTCTCCTTGATAATGTCCATAGGATTGTACTTTTTTATTTAAGCAATTTAAAAAATAAAAAAATAGTTCTTCACCCTAGATGATAATGGGGTATATGAATTGTTCTGGTGGGAAACACGAGAATTGACTCAAAGCAACAAAAAAAAAAAAAAACATGGTGGAATCTTTTATTTTTCCAGAGCAAGTTAAATGCTTGTGCAATATTCAACCTGACTTGTTTAATTCTATTTTGTGAAAACTGTTAGCAATTAACAGTTCCGATTTTTGTGCCATACCCATAACAACAAGATATTATTCGGTGATATTAGTTGCGTGGTATCAGTTACTTAAATTTTATGATATTGTTATTCAGTTGAAGATGATTAGTTGCACGTTATTCTTTTAATGTGTTTCGTAAAATGTGGATTGGTCTATTGCAACTGCTAACAATATATTGCAATGTGGATTGAGTTTGATTTCTTTTTATATTCAAATATAACAAGAAATATATTTTGGCCATGTTACAATATTTTTGAAAAAGATATATCTTTCTCTAATAAATCCATTCAAGTTTCGAAACGGTAACATACCGTGGTTAGAGGTGGCAATTTGGGTTGACCCGTCCTGACCCGTTCCGCCCCGCCACCAACCCGCCAAAAATGGGGCGGGGCGGGTTGACCCGCAAAAAAATATGGGTTGGAAAAATGAACCCACCCCGTTTTATGGTGGGTTGGCGGGTCAACCCGCCAATTAAAAAAAATTAATTAAAATTCAAAAAATAAATTATATTTTATGAATTTTTTAATATTATTTTATTTTATTTCACACTTCTCTATATTTTTTTAGTCTCAATCTTAAATGTATACTAATATTTGTCAAACATTATTTAGGAACTTATATATAGATAACATTTGTCATGAATAAAATTATTATTCTTTAATTTTTCTAGGAAGTACTAAGATAAAAAAAAATTGGATATCACAAAATATTAAGGAATAATGAAATACTACCTAATTGTAAAAAAAAAAAAAAATAAAAAATTATAACCTGACGGGTCAACCCACCCCGCGGCGGGTTGAACCCATTTCGACCCACTTCTAGGCGGGGCGGGTTGAGGTGGGTTGGTGGGTTGAGAATCTCAACCCAACCCGCCCCGTTTTGGCGGGTTGGCGGGTTGACCTGCCGGGCTCAACCCATATTGACACCTCTAACCGTGGTTCCACTTTATCAGGCACGATTTATTATTATTCAAGTAACATATTTATTATTCAGTTATATATCTATCGGCTTCAATTTTTTGTAAGATATCAGTTACATATTTATTATTCAAATCGTTTTGTTCTGTTTTTTTAGTCAATTAATAATAATTATTTTATCGTTTCAGTAATATATCAGTTTTGATTTATATAATAATTATTATTCAAATCATTTTAGTTATATATTTAATAGATATATCTATTATTCAAAGTATACTGTTCAATTTTTTCATTAATTCCGATTTTCAAGGCACTACTACATGTTTGTTAGTTTTATAAATAGATAATATCGTGGTATCTATTCCTAAAAGTATTATTGTCACTTCAGATATCTATTGTTTCAAAATAAAAATATATCTAGAAATTTTTATTATTTTTTTACTGTTTATGATAAAATATGTATTCAAACAATATATCCTAAAACATAAATCTGTTATATATTGTTCATCTATATGGAAAACTAATTTTAATATCTGCGGATAACTATCATCTATATTGAAGACTAATTTTAATATCTGCGGATATATAGGCTTTTTGACCACTATAACCCCAATCTTCCTGATATCCTACAAGATTTGATAATATTTGATTATTTGAGCCAGCTAATTGTTGAAGAGTAAAAAAAAATAAAAATAGATACAATAATATCAGATAATAATAAATGATCGTAACGGAAAATTGATATAATGATATCCGATGAATTTTATTGATTGTTGGATTGAAACGGTTTATTCTGATAATCGTGTAGGTACTTTTTCTTCAGGCGTATACTTAATTGTAAATACAATTATGCGACGGAGGGTGTTTAACTTATACCTTTAAAAACTTATTACTATTAAGAAACCTACATAATAAGCTAATATTAGGCGTATACTTAATATATGCCATTGAGGTATATTATTTATACACACTTAATATTAGCTTATTATGTAGGTTTCTTAATAGTAATAAGTTTTTAAAGGTATAAGTTAAACAGCCACCGTTGTATAATTGTATTTACAATTAATTATATGCATGAAGAAAATGTATCTACACGATTATCAGAATAAACCGTTTCAATCCAACAATCAATAAAATTCATCGGATACCATTATATCAATTTTCCGATACAATCATTTATTATTATCTGATATTATTGTATGTATTTTTTTTTTATTTTTTTGCTCTTCAACAATTAGCTGGCTCAAATAATCAAATCTTATATTTCCAAAAAAAATAAATCAAATCTTGTGTGATATCGCTAATATATCTTTTTTTTTCTCCGTATGTCATGTTTAAATAGTCAGTATCGTATCATTTGGTGATAATGTAAGACTGTAAATTATTTTGAATATTAAAATCAAATTCTTGTAATTACGGTTCACGCGATATCGTGCCGTTTTTAATCAAAAAAAAAAGAATTTGACAAGGTTTTCTTTCTCTTTTTATTTCAATATAATCATTTTCTCTTAGATGTAAGGAATCTGGTAGTTAAAATCGGGATGTAAGGATTCTAATTCATAACCGTGAAAAAGAGAAGGGAAAGATGGAGAAGAGAAAGAGAATTGAGAAAAGATTTGAAATTCAACTTCTTTCACTCCAAAAGTTACTGCTAATAACTATTCTTCAGCATGTAATCAACAATATTATTGTATTGGCCACGTCACATTTGAATTTATTTCTTCTTAACTCCATAGCCCAGTATGTAATCAGCAAAATAAGCAGGGCTTTTAATTTCTCTTTTGGGTTGTTTAGTAGTCTGATCCACAACACATGATTTTACCTAAAATTCGGAATGAGGAAAAATCGTAAAACGTAAAATCCTAACGTAAAAAAAAAAAAAAAATCGTAAAAGCGTTTGGAATTTCGATGAAATCATTTTAATTGAAAAAAATAAGAAAATCGTAAATTCGCATATTTAAATCGAAATTTTAACTACCATTCACAAGTTTTAGTAATTATATATGAGTTTTATAAGAGTTATGTTGTAGGAAAAGTGATTGTGTTATGTTATAGAGATTCGTTTTGCGTGCCAGAATTTTTTTTTTATGCTACGGGCCCCACAAAATGTTATGTGTGTAGGAAATTTTTTGTGGTCATGTTAAATTATAGATGATAAATCCATTATATATATGGTTTAATGTTTCTTATATTGTAGTAGATAAAAGTATTTCCAATACATACATAAAATTTGGTGGGGTCTAAGTGAGGTCATGTAAAGAGAAGAGCAAGAGAAAAAAAAAAACCGCATACACTTCTTTTATGTATGTATATTAAATAATTTTTATCTCCTATAAAAAATGAGAAATATTATACCCTTTAAAATATCTGTATTTTGAAACAAAATTTGTCCCACATGTTGCGTCCTTTATATTTATTTGTTTTTCTCTTTGTATTTCTCCCTTTTTCTTGTTCTTTTGTTATACTTTCTATGTTTTTATTTTTTTTAAGGCTTTAATATTTTTGCCGTGAAGTAGATAAGTTATCTATATTCATTCCCAAAATGACGTCATTTTGGGTTGAAAGATTCAGAAATTATAATGACAAAGACTACTGTAACACTGAAATAAATTATAATTATAAAAATATCTTAATGCTGCCCCAAAATAATATCATTTTGGGCTCAATGTAGATAACTTATGTAAAATAATCGCAGAAAAAATAACCTTTTTTAAAGTTAAAAATGCAAATAAAATCTCGAATAATCTCATTCATGAAATTTAGGCTTTTATTTCTTACTTCAATCGAAAATTTCACTGTTTCCATTTCAATTGGTCTTTTGACCCAATATTTATTTTGTCCATACATACATTTGACATTTTCATCATAAATAGATGACATTATTTGTATCCATTAAATGTTTAAAAGATATTTTGAAAACAATGATCATACATGTGTTTTTTAGAATACAAACGGAGGAAATCAGAGGAAATAAAATAGTTATTATTTAATTTTTTATTTTAGCTGTCTGTTTTTATTTTGAATAAGTTTATATACTTTTTATTCATTTTGTAACCCATTTTTTTAAGATGTTTTTTAGCCATCCGTTTTTATTATGAATAAGTATATTATGTTATACTTAATATTAAATAATTTCCTTATTTTCTTGTATACTTTTTTCTATGTATATCCTTTTCTTCTTTTTGGAAACTTCTCATGCTTAAATGGTTAGTATCGTATGATTTGAGGATAATGTATCATTGTAAATTATTTTGAACGTGATTATATTAAAATCAAATTATTGTAATTGTTGTTCAAGTGAGATCATGTCGTTTTAATTCCAAAATAGAAAAAAAAAATGATAAGGTTCTCTCTTTATTTCAATATAGTCATTCTCTTAGATTTGAGGAATTAATTCCATAACCTATTTTTTAATGGGAAAGATCCGTTTATTAACTTTTTTTTCAAATTACACTATGTTCTCCTAAACATATAGTGTAACCTAGTGTACTTCCGGAAGAATATAGTGTAGTTTATAAGAGTTTGTAAACAAAAAGTTTGTACAGATCAACCTCCCTTTTTTAATTATCACAAGTTTTACTAATTTCAATATCTGTATTTAGAAACAAAATTTGTCCAGCACGTTGCGTCCTTTTTATTTATTTGTTTTTCTCTCTTTTCCCGGATCTTTTGTTATCTTTATTTTATCTTCTTTGAAAAAAAAACAAAACAAAAGTTTAAAATGCAAAGAAAATCAAGAATAATATCATTAATTCATGAAATTTGGCTTTTATTTCTTATATGTAAGCTCATGCCTTCACGAGCCGAGCCAAAGACCTATGTAAGACCCCTGACTCGTTTAGCACCCCTAATCGCAGCAACCACCACTATTGCCGCCACAACCACACCACACCATATGAAAAGGAAAATAATGATCCAAAAAAAAAATTATGCTTAATAGGAGTTATTTTTTATTATATTATTTATTATGTTATCAAATACAATTCTAATTCTTGGAATAAAAATAGAATATGTTACCAAATACTTTTTTTTATCAGAAACTATTCCAAGACATAGAAATAGAAAAAATTGTTTCATTTCAAAAATAGTGTCATTAAACAAAATAATTTTCATCACACCCTAAAACAAAAAAAGGGATTTTAGTCCTTTAAAGCTGTTGCAGATTTAATAATAAATAATTTTATGATATTTTATATTTGTGTGAATTTTTTTTTAGAGTATCCTTTAATTTTATAGGATCAAACTAATTAAATAATAAATTGATACCTCGTAAAAGGAAACACAACTCATATTTATACAAGAAAGCATTTGTCATTTTAAATGATATCAAATTATGTTATTTTAAGAGAGATATAAATACAAAATAATTTTTTTAATTTAAAATTTAAATTAAAAAAATCACTCACCTTCACTGCCCCCTCCCATAATTTTTATTTGTTGTGTGTATGTCTCTCATAGAATTACATTACTTATCTACAAACATCAAACCCATTTATTTATGGGTTTACCATCTATCATTTAACATGACCACACAAAATTTCTTACACACACAACATTTTATGGGGCTCGCAGCAAAAAAAAAAAAAAACTTCAGCACGCAAAACGAATCTCTATAACATAACACAATCACTTTTCATAATAAAAGGAGATACATAGCAATTACAATAATTTGATTTTAATATAATCACATTCAAAATAATTTACAATGATACATTATCCTCAAATCATACGATACTAACCATTTAAACATGAGATATAGAAGTTTCCAAAAAGAAGAAAAGGAGATACATAGCAAAAAAGCATACAAGAAAATAAGGAAATTATTTAATATTAAGTATAACATAATATACTTATTCATAATAAAAACGGATGGCTAAAAAACATCTTAAAAAAATGGGTTACAAAATGAGTAAAAAATATATAAACTTATTCAAAATAAAAACAAACAGCTAAAATAAAAAATTAAATAATAACTATTTTATTTCCTCTGACTTCCTCCGTTTGTATTCTGATAAACACATGTATGATCATTGTTCTCAAAATATCTTTGAAACATTTAATGGATACAAATAATGTCATCTATTTATGATGAAAATGTCAAATGTATGTATGGACAAAATAAATATTGGGTCAAAAGACCAATTGAAAAGGAAACCGTGAGATTTTCAATTGAAGTAAGAAATAAAAGCCTAAATTTCATGAATGAGATTATTCCAGATTTTATTTGCATTTTTAACTTTAAAAAAGTTATTTTTTTGCGATTATTGTAGATAAGTTATCTACATTGAGCCCAAAATGATATTATTTTGGGGCAGAAATTAAGATATTTTTATAATTATATTTATTTCAGTGTTATAATAATCTTTGTCATTATAATTTTTGAATCTTTCAACCCAAAGTGACGTCGTTTTGGGAGTGAATATAAATAACTTATCTACTTCACAGCAAAAATATTAAAGCCTTAAAAAAAATAAAAACATAGAAAGTATAACAAAAGAACAAAAAAAAGAGAGAAATACAAAGAGAAAAACAAATAAATTAAAAGGACGCAACATGTGGGACAAATTTTGTTTCAAAATACAGATATTTTAAAGGGTATAATATTTCTCATTTTTTTATAGGAGATAAAAATTATTTTATATACATATATAAAAGAAGTGTATGCGGTTTATTTTTTTTATTTTCTGTTGCTCTTCTCTTTACATGACCTCACTTAGACCCCACAAAATTTTATGTATGTATTGGAAATACTTTTATCTACTACAATACGAGAAACATTAAACCATATATATAATGGGTTTATCATCTATAATTTAACATGACCACAAAAAATTTCCTACACACATAACATTTTGTGGGGCCCACAGCATAAAAAAAATTCCGGCACGAAAAACGAATCTCTATAACATAACACAATCACTTTTCGTACAACATAACTCTTATAAAACTCATATATAATTAGTAAAACTTGTGAATGGTAGTTAAAATTCCGATTTAAATCTGCGAATTTACGATTTTTTTGTTTTTTTTTCAATTAAAATGATTTCATCAAAATTGCAAATGCTTTTACGATTTTTTTGTTACGTTAGGATTTTACGTTTTACGATTTTTCCTCCATCGGAATTTTAGGTAAAATCATGTGTTGTGGATCAGACTACTAAACAACCCAAAGAGAAATTAAAAGCCCTGCTTATTTTTCTGATTACATACTGGGCTATGGAGTTAAGAAGAAATAAATTCAAATGTGACGTGGCCAATACAATAATGTTGTTGATTACATGCTGAAGAATAGTTATTAGCAGTTACTTTTGCAGTTATTTTTTTTTAATTTACATATTGTAACTTCCTTTAAGATTTCTCGTAACTTCCATTTAGGATTTCTTGTAACTGACTATTTAAATGTTGTGTAACCATGAATAAAGAAAGAAGTTGAATTTCAAATCTT
Source organism: Gastrolobium villosum (assembly GCA_032173675.1). Classification (NCBI taxonomy): domain Eukaryota; kingdom Viridiplantae; phylum Streptophyta; class Magnoliopsida; order Fabales; family Fabaceae; genus Gastrolobium; species Gastrolobium villosum. The sequence continues at coordinate 190,569 of JAVKPL010003241.1, forward strand.
TTCTCATTTCTCTTTCTCTTCTCCATCTTTCCCTTCTCTTTCTCACGGTTATAAATTAGAATCCTTACATCCCGATTTTAACTACCAGATTCCTTACATCTAAGAGAAAATGATTATATTGAAATAAAAAGAGAAAAAAAACCTTGTCAAATTCTTTTTTTTTGGGATTAAAAAGGGTACGATATCCCGTGAACAATAATTACAAGAATTTGATTTTAATATTCAAAATAATTTACGGTCTTACATTATCACCAAATGATACGATACTGACTATTTAAACATGGCATATGGAGAAAAAAAGATATACTAGCGATATCATACAAGATTTGATTATTATTTTTTTTTGGAAATATAAGATTTGATTATTTGAGCCAGCTAATTGTTGAAGAGCAAAAAAAAAAAAAAAAATACATACAATAATATCAGATAATAATAAATGATTGTATCGGAAAATTGATATAATGGTATCCGATGAATTTTATTGATTGTTGGATTGAAACGGTTTATTCTGATAATCGTGTAGCATATACTTAATTGTTACAATTATGTGACGGTGGGTGTTTAACTTATACCTTTAAAAACGTATTACTATTAAGAAACCTATATAATAAGCTAATATTAAGTGTGTATAAATAATATACCTCAATGGCATATATTGGTAATAAAAAAATCAAATATTATTTAAATATTAGAAAACCGTGAATTTTTCAATTATTACGTAGGTTTCTTAATAGTGCATTATATATATATAATTTTTAAAGGTATAAGTTAAACACCCACCGTGACATAATTGTATTTACAATTAAGTATACGCACGAAGAAAAAGTATCTATACGATTACCACAATAAACCGTTTCAATCCAACAATCAATACCATTATATAAATTTTCCGTTACGATCATTTATTATTATATGATATTATTGTATCTATTTTATTTTATTTTACTCTCCAACAATTAGGTGCTCAAATACTGAAATATTAAATAATAACTCAACAAAAATAAGAATATAAAAACATTCGGACGTGCACCCTCCCGCACTCGACTAGGCTATTTTCAAACACCTAAACCTGCTGATTGAGGGCGCTAAACAGCTAAACAAGAACCGGGTTTGTTTGGTTAACGTTGTCGTCTGATCGATCGTTTTTCTTGATCGTTGTCTTGTTCTCTCACAATAAACGGGTTTCGGCGTTCTTGATCGTTTTCTTGGCTTCTTGTCAAACGGCGTTCTTGATCGTTTTCTTGGTCACGTAAGTTAGCTTTCATTGACAACCTCGTATCAAATTTTGATGTTTTGGTTTTTGTCTCTCCTCGTACCTTTTCGGCTTCAGGTTGTTTTCCTTTGTTGAAGCCAATGCATGATTTATATGTCTTTTTTGTAGTATAGCTGTGTTGTGTTGTTGAGTGATGACATTATGTTTTATGTTTACTGTGGGGGTAGATCACCTTTTCCCTCTTTAGAAACAAATGTTAGATTTCCTTCTGTTCTTTAGTTTTTTTGCTAACGATGGAGAGAGAAGATCAGAATATACGGTGACTGACGGTATTCTAAAGGATCACACTATTACTATCCAAACAAAATATAGTTAGGGATGAATAAATATATTATTTTAATTTTTCTTTTCATTCTTTTCATATTCCACTTCCACATGTTGGTTCACCTCCTACTTTATTTACCCTCTTGTTCCCAAATAAAGGCTTAAACTCTGATATATGCTAAGCCTGCAAGAGTTATTACTATTTACATCATTGGGAATTAGTTATTACTTTTTATTGTATTGTTTTGCGGAAATATCATACTTCTTGGTGTTAAACCCATCGTTTGATAGGTTTCTTGGCTTCTTGTTGAAGATTTTACATTGCACTAAGGTTGTCGTGTCTGATCAGAATCAGTCTCCAATGGCGGTTGAAGATGTTAAGCGGAACAGGAGCAGGAAAAGAAAGCTTCTGGTCAATGAGAGAGTCGAGGTAAGGAGGCTATATAGTAAAGCTTCTTGTATGTTTTGTAACTTTCTGTTTTCTTTTTAATGCTAAATAGTTCTTTCTTTCTTTTTTTAAATAAAGATATGATCTTTTTTATTTATGAATTTCTTGGGTCAATTTCGTTGTTTGTTTTGTACTTTTCTGTGTTCTTATAGGTAATTTTTTGGGTTCTTTGTTTTCTTGGATTACACAATTGGTCTATTAATATTGTTGTTACGCCAATAATCTATAAATCTTTTAAAGTTTTTATGGGCTCTCTGTTATTGTGTTTGTATCTTTGTTTACAACTCTTTGATGTCCTGTTTTGTTTACAACTCTTCCATGTCCTGTTTACAACTCTTCCATGTCCTGTTGTCAATTTATGGGGTTCTCATTCACTGTCCACAAGAATCCACCCCCTGTGCATTCTTGTCACTGTGAATATTATGTAGTTATGTTTTATGTGTTTGAGTGTGGTATTATGACATGTCACTGTACATGCATGTCTTATGTGTGTTATGTTACTATAATATTAAATGCTTCTCCAGCCCGCTTCTATATTTTAAAGAAATAAAATATCATATTACCTATGGTTTAATTTTAATCCCTTCATAGTTGTCAATTTACTACTACTTTATGTATAACATGAATGTGGTGATCTTTTCATATGAAGTTTCCGGTTAAAGAAATTGAAACATTAAATTTTTTTTTATTTACTTTATTTTCAGATTAGGAGTATGGAAGATGGTTTTTTGGGCTCATGGCACCAAGGGATAGTTATCAACTGTGCGAAGCGGAAGCGTCGTGTCAGATATGACAACTTTTTAGATGAAGCTGGATCAAATCATCTTGTCGATGTGGTAGAGGTTTCACCCGTTTTGGATGGTGGTAGTTCTTCTTTTTCTTCTACAGATGGTTGCAATGAACGTGGGATCATTAGACCACTGCCTCCTCTGATTGAATTGGGGGTATGGGACCTTGCATTTGGTCTATGTGTTGATGCATTTTATGAGGATGCTCGGTGGGAAGGTGTTATATTTGATCACTGCAATGGAATGGAGGAAAGGAGCGTATTCTTCCCAGACTTGGGTGATGAACTGAAGATTGGAATTGATCAATTGAGGATCACTCAAGATTGGAATGAAGCTACTGAGAATTGGACGCCACGAGGGAATTGGATGTTTCTTGAAGTGATTGAAGAGTGTGAGCAGTTTTCCTATATTGCAGTTTCATTTAAGCAAATTTGGTTTGATTTAAGGAATAGAAAGGAATTTGATAAAATAAGGGACTGGACTTGTAATGTGAAAGACTTGTGGAGAGACCTTGTAAGGGAGATAGTTGGTGATTACTTTACTCTCACGCTAGAAGAAGTTTGCAAAGTCTTGGACCTTCCGCGTGCTTTCTTGAAAGAAACACCAGAGCTGGAGTCAGTTGAACATACTGATATTGTTCATTGTGATGCTAGTCCTAGTAATGATGTACTTGGTTCTAAAATTGGAATATCTGATTGCCCTATGGAAAACTTGCTAGATACTGATCAAAATGGTGGTGGCATCTTTTGCATTCAAGAGAAATATGATACAAATCCTTTGGTGGATGGTGCATCTGAGAAAGAAATTGTGTTGGTAGAAGAACCTGAGTCTCAAAAGGAAATTTCCTGCTATGATGCTGGTGAAGTAATTTCAGATTCTAGCTATAATGAAAGAAGTGAAAAACGTAAACGCTCTACGTCCATATATTGGCAACCTCTGGTGCTATCTGAAGTTGAATTTTGTCCTGAAGTTATTAATCAATATGCAGTTGGATGTGAGAGCAAGATGTCTAGGGAAGGTTTGAACACAAAAGTAAGAAAGCATCTAGCATATCTTGGATGGAAAATTGAGTGGACTATACACAAAAGTTATCCTGGGCAAAGGAGATACAGGTACAAGTCACCAAATACACAGGGCAAGAAGGTTTACTATTCAATTCGTCAAGTTTGTAGTCATCTGAAAAAGGAGTCTAACATAAATTTTGTGCGGTCCCAAAATGACCAGAGCAGGATGCATTCTACAGTTGACAATAATCTTTCAAATCTAGCTGTTTATCATCCGATCGGGGCATCCTCTCCTGTTGAAGTTGTAGCTGGATCACATACTCTAGATGGTTTACCAATTGGGAATACAAATCATAAACGCACCACGAAATTAAAGGCCATCCCACCAAAGCACAAGAGGAATGGATTACCTACAAGGGTGCAGAACGTAAATTCCCCTTGTCTATCACATCAACATCAAAATATTTTGTCTTGGTTAATAGATAGCGACATGGTCTTGCCAAGATCTAAGGTCTACTATCGGGGAAAAGGAGGCAAGAACACTCACGACATTGAAGGGAGGGTAACTCTTGATGGAATCAAGTGTAGCTGTTGTCAGAATGTATATAGACCTGGTGGCTTTGCAATTCATGCTAGTGGTTGTTATGACTGCAGGCCTTATGCTAGTATCTTTTTAAGGGATGGTAGGTCACTCTTGGAGTGCATGATACAACTAATGCATAAAAATTGGGCAAGGGAAGCCTTGGAAAAACAATGCAATGATCTGTGTCAAGGTGAAAATGACAATTGTTCTGTTTGTCATGATGATGGTGAACTTATTTTATGTGACAAATGTCCGTCTGCATTTCATATGGAGTGTCTTGGTTTGGAGGTATATTAACTGCTTTCCTTCTCAATCATGTCATATTAAATGTTATCTTGTGGTTAATTCAATTCTGTACTTTCAAACCAATAACTTGGTCTTGGTTCCGCTTGTGTAGGATATCCCTGATGGTGACTGGTTTTGTCCATCATGTCGTTGCGGGATTTGCAGCCAAATCAAAATCCAAGGGACTGAAGATGGAGATTTTCTTACTTGCATTCAATGTGAACATAAGTGTAAGCTGATAATTCCTTTTGTGTGCATTAATGCATATGTTGATGAATATTGTAATGCTTATGGTGTCATATTTGTCAACCCTATGTAGATCACATTGGATGCCTGAGAAAGAGAGCAGGAGATAAATCAAAAATATATTTGAAAAATTGGTTATGTGGAGAAGAGTGTGAACAGGTACATTATATCCACTTCCCTTTTCTCTTCTATCTATCTTTGCGATAAATTCAATCATAATTTTTCCTGAGAAATTGAGATTTCTGCCTTTTCTTGGATTTATTAAGATTTTAGATTCCTGGAAAGCATTACATTACCATTTTTTATCAAAACAATATTAAATTGTTGGCCATTATTTCCTCTTATGTACATCAGGTTTAATAGAATTAATGCTTTCTAGTCTAGGAATGAGCTCTTTATTCAGATCATGCTTGCTTTCAATTATGGTTTTCAATTAATAGATAATTAGCTAGTCAACAATGCGTGAATTTTGTGATGGGTAAAGGTTAAAGTTTAATGCCAATGGAACATTTAAGGCTGTGTGTGATCAGTATGCACTGCTAGAAATATTTTTAGAACATTGGTTACACTCAATATTTACTTGTGTATATTCTTTTGCAGATATATGCAGGCATTCATCAACTATTAGGAAAACCAATTTTAGTGGGTGCCGACAACCTAACTTGGACAATGGTGAAGTGTGTCAACTCTGAGAGTTGTGATGTTGGTGGTACTAAAATTGACTTGTTGGCAGAGAGTTACAGCAAACTCAATGTTGCACTTTCAGTGATGCATGAATGTTTTGAGCCCTTAAAGAACCCTTACTCTAACAGAGATCTCATGGATGACGTTATATTCGGTAGAAGGTCAGAAATTCTTATCCTTCAATTCATATTCATAATATATTTTAGAATTCTTATCATATTGTGTTT